>CAUYQV010031865.1:0-26017 GCA_963574575.1 Galagoides demidoff | reverse complement strand
CAAGACAGTAGCTTCCAGCCCCCACCTTATACAATTGTATCAGTGTTGTGATTAGCATCTCATACCCTAAAAGGTCACCTGTTGTCCAGGCTGTATTATAAAATATATATACACACACACACACACACACATATATATATATATCTTCTCTTATTTTTGATTTTTCAATTTCTTCCCTTAGATTTTTTTCTTTGTTATTTATAATTTTTCATCGTTTCTTTCTTCAATAGTAAAGGCTCTATTTTGGCTACAGTTTTTCTGCTCCTTTTATTCTTTTTTTTTTTTTTTTTACCAATTTTTTTCTGGTAAGGTGTTTTGTCTGTTTAGTTTTATGTTTCTTTTTTTACATTTTTACTTTCTTAAATAGTAAGTGCTCCATTTTTGCTATGGGTTTTCTGCTGCTTTTATTCTTTTGTTCCTTTCCATTTCTGTCCTTTTCTTTCTCCTTTGGTAAAGAATTTTCTACTTTTCTTATCTTTCTTACATATATTTCTCAAATAACAACTAAGGTATATTCCCCCTCTTTTTTACATCTTATAAAATTTTATTTTCAGTTTTCTTCATACACTTTAATCACTATTCTGTTTTCTTTTTTCTGATCTGTTTTATTCTTTGTCAATCTGCATTTCATTAATGAGACAGAGGCTCACTGTGACGCCTGAGCTGGTGTGCCTCAGTACTGGCCTGGCTCCTGAACTTGAGGGACCCGCCCATCCCATCCCCCTAGAAGCTACAAATGGTGGGCATGTATCAAAACATCCTGCAGAACACCACTATTACTCCTGTCTCTTTATTTTTGTTCTTCTTTTTTATACCCTTTCCTTTTCCATTTTCTAGCTCTTCTCCCTTCTCTTTTCCTTTTGGCCCTATACTACAAGGACACTTTAACACTTAAGCATAGACACAAAGTAATTTAAAGAAGGAAGTGAAAGGAAAAAATTGGAGGAGGAAGTGGAAAAGAAGAAAACACTCATGAGGAGGAAACAACAGAGAAATCCTGGCAATGTGAAAAACCAGAGCAGAGCCCACTCCCCCCAAGGGACCATGAGATAGTTACCGCAGAGGATTCCACCTATAAAGAAATGGTACAAATGACAGAAAGGGAATTTAAAATATGGATGGTAAAAACAAGGAAGGCATTTTTTGAGAAAGTGGAAAATAAACAAAAAGAAACCCAAAAACAGAATCAAATAATAAGAGATAAAATATATGAAGAATATAGGATAGATATAACAGAGCTTAAGAAATTGAAGTAGTCAATCAGGGAACTTAAAGATGAAGTAGAAAGTATCAATAATAGTGGAGAAGAAAGAATCTCAGGGCTAGAAGATAAAGCTCTTGAACTAATACAGGCAGTTAAAGAGGCAGAAAAGGAGAGAGAAAGCAGAACATTCACGTAGAGAATTATGGGACTTCATGAAGTGAAGCATTCAAAATTCAGATTATAGGGATACCAAAAGGAGAAGAAAAATGCCCCAGAGGAATGAAAGGCCTATTTGAAGATATTGTAAGTGAAATTTCCAAAGTATGACCAAAGGTTCCGACACATTCCTTTCAGAAGGATATCAACCCCCTGGTCATCTCAATTCAAACAAAGCTTCTCCAAGACACATTGTAATGAACCTGTACAAACTCAAGATGAAAAAGAAAATTCTGTAGGTAGCCAGAGTAAGCGCTAATTGACTGCAGCCTTCTCAAATCAAAGTTGTCAAGCCAGAAAAGAATTACGAACTACCTTTAACATTCTTAAACAAAACAATTTTCAGCTATTAATTCTAAACCCTGCTAAGCTAAGCTTTAAAATTGATGGAGAAATCACATCTTTTACTGACATGAAAATATTGAGGAAATTCACCACAAGACCAGCTCTACAGAAAATATTTTGACCTATTTTCCACACTGACCATCACTATGAGCCACCAGCAAACTACACACCCAGAAACTAAAAGAAAACTCCACTATCTCAATAAATGTTAATGGCTTGAATTTCCCACTGAAGAGGCACAGGCTGGCTGATTGGATAAAAAAGCACAAGCCATCCATAAGTTGTCTACAGGAAACATACCTAGCCTCAAAATACAAAACAAGACTCAAGGTGAAGGTTAGAAAACAATATTTCAGGCAAATGGAAATCAGAAGAAAGGAAGGGTCACAATCTTATTTTCAGATACAAGTGGATTTTAAGTAACTCAGTTAAGAAAGACAAAGATGGTCACTGCTTACAGGTCAAGAGAACAATACAAGAAGAGGACATTTTGATTCTAAATATTTATGTACTCAACTTAAGTGTTCCTAGACTTACAAAGCAGACCTTGACTGGTCTGAGCAGTAAGATATCACATAACACCATGATAGCTAGAGACTTAAGATCTTTCTAACAGAAGTGGGCAGATCCTCTAAACAGAAACTAAACAAAGATACAAAGGACTTAAATACTACCCTAGAACAAATGGGTTTAATAGATGTATACAGAGCACATCATCTCAAAGCTAAGGGTATCTGTTCTTCTTGTCAGCCTATGGGACAAGGCTCGATCATATCCTAGGACACTAATCAAGCCTTGACAAAAATCAAAAGAATTGAAATTATACCTTGAATCTTTTCAGATAACAAGGTAATAAAGGCATAAATCAACTCTAACAAAAATTCCCACGTCCACAAAAAGGCATAGAAACAAAACAACCTTATACTGAATGACAGTTGGGTCAAGGAAGAAATAGAGGAGGAAAACATTAACTTCCAAAGCTACCAAACTTGTGGGGCACTGCAAAGGCCGTCCTAAAAGGGAAATTTTTTATGTTAGATGCATCTGAAAAACAGACAGAGAACACATCAACATCGACAACCTAATAAATCATCTCAAGGAAATGGAAAAGAAAGAGCAATCCAATCCCAAACCTAGCAGAAAAAAAGAAAAAACCAAAATTAAATCAGAAATAAATGAAATTGAAAACAAAAGAACTATTCAGAAAATTAATGAAACAAAAAGTTGGTTCTTTGAAAAGATGCATAAAATTGATAAACCATTGGCCAGATTAACTAGAAACAGAAAAATAAAATCATTAATAACCTCAATCAGAAATGAAAAGTGGGAAATAACAGGTACCACAGAGATATAAGAGATTATTCCTATCTACTACAAAAATCTCTATACCCAGAAATTTGAGAATGTGGGGGAAATGGACTAACCAACACCTGGTTAGGAATAAATTTAGTCCAAGTGGTGAGCAATCTCTAGGAAGAAAGCTACAAATATATTGATGAAAGAAATTAAAGAAGACACCATCAAATGGAAAGATATCCCATGCTCATGAACTGGAAGAATTAATATTGTTAATGACTGTACTACCCAACATAACCTACAGATACATGGAATGCCTACTCAAATTCAAGTAACATTCTTCAAACTATTCATATGATAATAGACTAATATCCAGAATATACAGGGAACTCAAATGAGTCAACAGTAAAATAATGAACTCATTAATAAGTGGGCAAAAGATATGAAAAGACGTTTCTTACAAGAACACATACAAATGGCCAATAAGTATATGAAAAATGTTCAACATCACTAATCATCAGTGACATTCAAATCAAAACCACAATGAGCTACCAACTCACCCCAGCTAAGATAGCTATTATTAAAAAAAAAAAAAGGTTGGTGACAATGTGGGTGAAAAAAGAAATCTTATATACCTTTGGTAAAAATGTAAATCAGTATAGCCATTATAGAAAACATCGTGAAGTTTTCTCAAAAAACTAAAAATAGATCAATCATATAATCCAGCAATAGCACTACTGGATATTTACGCAAAAGAAAGGAAATCAGTCTATCGAAGGTATCCCTACATCTCCATGTTTACTGCAGCACTATTCACAGTAGCCAGAATCTGGAAACAATACTGTTGTCCATCAAAAGATAAATGGATGAGAAAAGGGAATGCTATTCAGCCACACACACACAGAAAGTGAAATTCTGTCAGTTGTAGCAACACGGAGGTTATTATGTTATGTGAAATAAATCAGGCAAAGAAAGAAAAATATGACACGTTCTCACTCATATGCTGGACCTTAAAACGTCGATCTCATGAAGGTAGAGAACAGAATGATTACCAGAGGCTGGCAAAGGTGGGGCGGGGAGGGGTGAAGATAGGTTGGTCAATAGTTACAAACATACAGTTAGATGGAAGAAATACATTCTAGTGCTTGATAGCACAGTAGGCTGACTAACCTTTACAATAATTTATTGTATATTTCAAAATAGTTGGAAGATGTAAATGTTCCCTATACAAAGAAATGATGAATGTTTTAGGTGAGAGGAATCCTAAATACTCTGATGTGATCTTCACAAATAGTAAACACACATCCCAAAAGTCACACCAAAAGTCACACACACACTGTAAAAACGTACAGCACTACATGCCAGTAAATGGAGTAAGACAATGGACAAAGAAGGGATTCTCACCTTCTTAGGTGCATAATGTACAACTAATGCCATGTAACCTGAGACGACACCCACGTTTATAAGATGGATCAATTAATTTACCTAACCAATAGAATATGGACTTGGATATACACTTTATTTAAAAAATGGTGTCCCTATTAAGTTGACTAGTATTGGTTAACGTCAAAGAAATGTCTGAAACAACAGTTGACCATATTTTTCATATATCTGTTCCTTAGTTTTAGTCTGAAACTCTAGTAAATTTTTCCTTCTTTAGAAATTAAATTAGAATGATGCATTATTTATTCAAATTCAAAAACCCAGATGTATTGTATCTGACATAACAATGACATTGAATACTTTTAAGATAAAATGCAACAAAAACCTTCTGAATACTCCAGGAAAGTAGCTTCGTAAAAATTAAAATAAATATTTTATTCAAAAGCTTTTTCGTGCACTAATTCATCATGTTTCATATGTAAGGAAATGCAGTTCCTTGTAAAATGTTCCACTTATTGAGAATAAAGACCACTTACGTGGATGTCTGGCTTCCAAATGTCACGCATCTGGGAATTTCCAGATCTTAAGACAGCTAAAGCCAGTCCTGGCAGACTGCACGTATGCCTCTGCAGGGGGGGTCACTGGGTCCTCACTGCATTCACTCAACTCATGAAAGAGCTAATTCTGATGGTTAGAAGGGCAGGGAAGAAACTGCTGCTAAAGAAAATTAATAAATGTGAGAGCTGAGAGCAAAAGAGAAGATAAAAAAACAACTATAAAACCATGAATGTTTCCAGGTATTTTAAAATGGGAAAAATACTCCATGTGCTTGAATGTACCTCCAAAAATCTAAGTCTAATACAATACAACTCAAAACAGGTGATGATTCTGAAAAATGTGCAAATGATTGAGCCTGAGTTTAATTATATGGCTAACATATTCAACCAATCATGCCTACATAATAGATCCTCAACAAAAACAATGGACAGTCAGCTTTGAGGAACTTCCCGGCCGATGAATACTCTGCTGTGCCGGCAGGAGGATGTGCCATGATTCTACGGGGAGAAGGCACAGAGACAGGACCCTCCCAGACCTCACCGTGTGACTCTCACACTGGTTTATCCTGACTGTATCCTTTATGACGACAGAATGATGTCTGTAGAGTGCTTTCCTGAGTTCTGTGAATTATTCTAGCAAATCAATGACCTTGAGGGAAAGACTGGGAACTCCTAGACATTTGGATTTATTTCAGAAATTTATTCCAGGTGTCTTGGAGATCCCTGAACTTTGAAGTGAGGGCAATCGTGTTGGGAACTGTGCCTTTAACCTGTGGCGCCTGCACTAATTCCAGCGCTTAGCATCAGAAATGAATTGAACTGCAGTTCACCAGCATGTCTTGAAATTGAGGAGAACTATGTGAAGGTAGGCAAATAACCTGGAGAAGTCACGAGAACATAAAATAAACTTCATCAGACTGTCTCTTCATATTTCACACTGTAATGACCTCACCTTATACTGTTTAATTAGGTGTCCCATGATGTTTAAGACCCTTTTACAACTTCCAGCTGAAAATGTTTCAATTAGAACAGAAGATGGCACGTGCAGTCTAAAACAAGTAGATACCTACAACTGGCAGAGGTGTGAGCAATGAAGGCACATAGCTAGCATATCAGGACCACACTTAAAGACATCTACACCTCCCGTTCTGATTAAAACCAAGGTGCAAAAGCAGTGGTATGTAGCTACTCAAACTGAGAAATCCAAAAGGCTGTGTGTTTGCAATCGTGGTTTCTACAAATTTGACCTAGGCAGCCTTGAAAATAACCAGTGAGTCAGAAGTCATTAGAAAGGAATACTTATGTTTTCTTTTGCAACAATTGTACATAAGACAATTTAAAATTTAAAAATTAGTGCACTTTGTCCTAATGAATTTTGCTAAACATTAGATCTAGGAGGTGCTTCCCGGGGGGAAAAAGATTTTGTGGTTGGAGAAGATGGAAAACAGTGAATACTCTGAGACTCCTTTCCGAAACTCATAATTCAAATAGAAAGTTTGAGAAGCTTTGAGCAAATTAGTCAGCTTGACACATCATTTTGAATACACAATGCTTTTTTGCTTTATTCGTGGAGAATTAGGTTCTGGAAAACACAATGTTTAGGCTAATAAGTGATAAAAAGTGGCCAACATAAGCTTTAAACAACACCAAGTAGTCACAGTTAGAAAAAAAAAATCTGGTTACTTTCAAGTATCACAGAAGAGGGAGTCATATTTGTCTGATGTCAGTAAACATATTCATTCCAAAGATATAAGAAATCATTACTGTGACCTGATTTTTAATTTTAATTAAACAACATAAAATCTATCTGACTCTCTATGTGTAGAACCTAATTATTTTAGAATCAGAGCTACGAAACCACTTCACTAAGGTAAACAAGTCTATTTTCCTGGAATTGTTTTGGGGAAGAGAGATCCATTAGTGAGCTTTCAAGCATTGTTCCTGCGTTTCAAACAGTTATTTGCATTCCTCTGCAGGCAGTCTGTTTTTGAAGTGTGCAGGAGGAGGATGAGAGGTGTCTTTTTTATAACTAGTGTCACTCAGGAGGTCAAGAACACTTTGCTAAGTTCTTTGTAGATTCTTTCAGAGTAAGCAAAAAAGTGACTTTCTGTTTTTTCTTTTCAAACTTTTATGTTTAACATAAGTCTCTGGGAGAGATGAGACATTTTCCTTATTAATTTCTCCCTGAAATTTATAACTAAACTATAGTACATTCTTTATGCAAAATGGCACAAATATAAGATGGTATAAGTCACTTTTAGTAATACCTCCATGAGAGACAAATGCAGCTCTTGCCATCATAGGGCTTATACTCACGCAATGCAGACAGACATTAAATGAGTAACTGCATAAATAAATCACCATTCCACTTGTTCTTAAGACTTATGATGGAAAAACGCAGAGCTCTCTGAGCCAGCTTCACTATTCTCAGCTATTTCTGCTGGCTTGTTATACCACTTCTCAGCGACTCTTCTGTTTTTCATCAATAATAAAATCTACCTCATTCAAACGCATAGCTGCTCAAGCAGAATAGATTATTTTGGGAAGTCTTATGAAAGTATATCTAACTTTCTAAATATCTAAAGAAAATATCTAACGTATTCCTTTTATTCTGGGTTTTCTTGGGATACTTGGGGGACCAGTATGGATCCCGAGGAGAGAAAGTGAATAGAAGATGAAGTTCCAAATACTCAGGAAGGGCATTCTTGAAACAAGACCTTTAAGGCCCTGGTCTTGTGTACACTGACGGGTTATTCCCAGCAACCTGACGGCAGGTTCCCCTTGTACAGACACCAGATCAGACAACTTCTAAAGCAGCAGCAGCAGCAATCTATACAGAGATGGCCACCACGGTCACTGCTGTTGGGGACACTTTCATCTCTTCACTAGTAACAGGTATGCAGTAGCATGAAGAAAGGGATTTTTCAACCTTTATAGTATTGAGAAAAGTGTGCTGTCTGACGTGTCATGCTCGTGGAATCAGAGATATAAATGTGTGTGACCTAAATGTTCTAAATTTAACCATGTGCACAGTAGTCTCACCAACCATCTAAAGGCTGGATTTGAAGGGGGAAAGAGCCACTTATGATGAATTTCTAATTTGGTTTAATTTCCTGTGGCTTGTTATTTTAAGTGTGGTTGCTGTGTGTGATATTTTCACTATACATAATGCAGGAGAATTCTAAAATATATTATTCATGTCATTTTATAATTTTAAATTTTTGACTCAGTTTTAGAAACTAAAAAGTAGGCAGTTAATACTCTAAGTTTAAAAATTATCATAGCATATAAATAGAAGATAATCATATATATTTACTTAATTTGAGGAAATACTATTTATATACCTTATTTTAAATTCAAAAGAAGTAACTTTTTTTTTTTGGTTAATTTGTTTTTCCAGGTTACTCATATTTAGGCAGATTGTTGGGCCAAGGGAGTATCTGGTTGCCTTAACAATGGTATTTCTCAGTATCATTAAATAAATTTGGATTTTTGTTGTTTTTAAAAGATTAGCAATTTTACAGCAGATATTAATATTTAGGTCACTAAGTATGTAAACCCCATGTTTCAAATGCTTTGGACCTTCAGGAAGAGCCATATCACACATACTTGCACAGAAAACTGGAATATAAGGTAAAGTGTGATGCCCAGCCCTACACCTGGGGTCTTGTTATATTGTGTTCAATACTATCAGACTTTCTGATTTGATACTTTTGACCCACACAAACAGCAATTTCATATGGCTCAACCTAATACTACATATATTTTCTATACCAGTAATTAAGAATTCATTTGAAAGGTTCATTTATGTCATCTGTCAAGTTTTGTTTTTTTTTTTGCAGTTTTCGCCAGGGCCAAGCTTGAACCCGTCTCCCCGGTATATGGGGACGGTGCCCTACTCCTTGAGCCACAGGTGCTGCCCACGTTATCTGTCAATTTTTTAAAAAATAAAATGAAACAGAATAAAACAACTAACCTGTGAACAAACACCTGTAGGTCATTTGAAATTAAGTCATCCCTTATAAAGAGGCTATTTATTATTTAGGATTTCAATATTCTTTGAACCCAGAGTAATGGCCAACTATTAATTTCAGAAAAGTAACTAATAAGTGATTGCTAAAATTTTCTAATTATCTCCATACCTTTGTATTATGCTTAATTTTTAAAAGATTGAAGAGCTCATCTGTTATTAATTGTGCACTTTAGCTAGCAATCTATTATCAATCATAGTATTCATCAGGAAATGCCTTATAATTTATTTACTGCTTAATGCTTCATGTTTGGAATATCTACAATCAATGGTATTTAACTTCCTAATTCATTTTTATTTGCCAGCTACAAGTGGTCAAGCCTTAAGATTGAGAAGTTATTTATTTTTTTCTGAGAACAAATAGAAAAAGCCTAAGGTTGGGGGGGTTGAGCTCTTCCCTGTGACACAGTGCCACCCCTGATGACCTCTCATGGTGGAATCAAATTAATCTTTCCAAATTGGTCACTGCAAAAGTATTGTTTGATGCATTTTATTATAATGTGGTATATTACATTTTAATTATTAAGACTAACCATCTCTCAGCATTTATTTCCATTCGAGATTCAGACATCTCTATTTCTTGGTGTAAAGTGGTAATGCAATTTTCAGAATATTCAGACCATGGGTTATCTTTTCTAAGCAATCTTTTTGTTTTCTTTTTTTTTTTGGAAACAGAATCTCACTATGTCTGGTAGTGCAGTAGCATCATAGTTCACAGCAACCTCAAACTCTTGGGCTCAAGTGATTCTCTTGCTTCAGCCTCCCAAGTAGCTGGAACTACAGGCACCCACCACAAGGTCTGGCTATTTTTTGTTGCAGTTGTCACCGTTGGTTAGCAGGCCCAGGCTGGGTTTGAACCTGCCAACTTTGGTGTCTGTGGCTGGCACTGTAACCACTGTGCTATGGGCACTGAGGCGAGAATAAAATGTTTTTGAGGGGAGGGAGAATAATTCTCACCTTTTAGTGACTTTTCTAGGGCTCCTTATGTAAGTTTTCAAAAGGGGATGGTTGACTGCTTGATTTTCAGCATACGGCATTTTTATCCTCTCCAAAACAAAACCTTTGGGGAAACAGACGGCATCAATTTCAATGCACTCACTTTGCAGATGGCTAAGTTGACATTTCTGAATATCAATATTTAAGATGGTTATTCAAGGCTGAACCAACATCTATCTACTTGAATATATATGTGAACCAAATAAGTTGGTGTATCTAAGTATATAAGGAAATCTTTCTTTGTCAGCAAATATCAACTAGGTGACAATTAGGGAAATTGGCATTATTTCCCTTTTTCCTAAAAACTGGCATTTCAACTATCAAAATCTTCTAAAATATTTGGCCATGAAAATCTGAGCAATGTCATCTGTTAACAACTCTTATCAACAAATAGTTGAAGTATCATAAGAGGTTTAGAGGATGAAAAATACGCACACAGACACACATATAGTATATACACACAAACATTTTTCATATTACACGATGGGATTCTTCCCAGGCAGCCCTCCTATATCTGCTTATAGCTAATAAAAGTTGGTGTGACTACATTTATTTGTTTGAGATGAAAATAAAATTTTTGTATTTGTAAAATAAATAAATAAATTCAAAGTCTACGATTTCTATTACTATGGATTTTAAACTGCATTTAAATGCTTCATGTTTTATTTTTAGCCTTAAATTGATAGCTGTTTCATGAAGAATATCTACTGCAGTGATTCTCAACCTTCCTAATACTGCGAGCCCAACAGTTCCTGTGGGTCGCAGCTTACAGGTTGAGAACTGATGATCTTCTCTGTAAGAGATTAATAGAGGCCTCTTAACTGATGGGCAGGACCCTGACATTTTACATTTTCAATCTGCATTTACCTTTCTTCTTCTCCCTTTTTCCCTTTCCCTCTTTCCTATCTTTCACATATTTTCTATTTATCGTTTTGAAAGGCCCTGCCTCAGACATTTAATATTCCAGTTGTTATGGTATTGTGCTTCCTACTACGTATTCTTCCCAGGCATTATAATTTATATTTTCTATAGCTTTAACTCATTAATAAATAAGATTATTTTGGCAGCAAGATGGTGTCGTTTCTGTTATAAAAGGAGAGGGAAAATTAAGGGAAGGGAGAAGAAACTAGAATTGATCGAACACCCATTACCAGGCACTGTGCTACGTGCCTGACATATAAATCCTCATTTAAACCACAGAATTAGGTAATTCTTCATCAATTTTCTGCTATTACAGAATGCCACCGGGACAGGACAATTATAAGGGAGTGAAGTCTATTTAGCGCATGATTCTGGAGGCTGGGAAGTCCAAGAGCGTGGTGCTGGCATACTGTGAAGATCATTCCATGACACAAGGCATCACATGGTGACTGAGCACAGGACAGAGGGAGAGGAGAGTGGGGCCTGAGTTTACTCTTTATCAAGAGCCCATTCCTGTGAGAAGTAACCTAAAGCAGTGATAATGGCAGCATTAACTCACCCCTGGCCTAAGCCCCTCTCAAAGGCTCTGCCTCATAATACTGTCATATAATGACAATTAAGTTTCTAACACATGAACTTTCAGGGAACATGGTCACACCACAGCAGTAGTATAATTGTCTAATAAATAAAGAAACAGTAGAATTGACCAGAGTCATAAAAGAGCTGAGATTCTCCACCAAGTCTCTATGGCTCTGAAACACGTGCTTTTTTTTTTTTTTTTTTTTTAATAACATAGGTTTCACTATCTGGTGGCATGACCTTGGAGAATCATTTATGGTTTGATTTCTATCATCACATTCCAGAAAAAAGATCTGAAGTAGATGAATCACCTAATCTCTCTGTATTACATTTTCTTTGTCAAGAAATGAAGACTTCAATTCGATAATCTCTTGAATATTGTGGTCTAATAAATTCCGTATGAACTAGAACTCCCTGAAAAGTACCCAGAATAAGTGGAATATGCATCTCTCCTGCTATATGATATGAATCTTACCACAAAATATATGTTTCATTGAAACTCTTAATCCCTGTCACATATTAAAAATCTGCTAAATTCTGTTGTCATAAGACTATATATAAAGACATTTACTTGGTATAAAATAATTTGTAACAGTGTTCAGTGCTTGTTTGAGATACCAATCCCTCTCTAAGATTCTGAATTTCTGATCTTTTGAAGCCCCCTAAATCACTAACATTTCCTAAAACTACTCTGTCTAGTTTATATACCCATTTCAAGGTTTTACAATTTCAGAGACTTAAAATGTGCCTTGAAGTGGGTCTTACATGTTTCATAGTCATGTCAAATCTACCATAAAGCTAAAGTCATTGTTAAATAATATTTTGATCACAATCACACCGATCACAGTCATTTATTCACACCCTCATTCACATAACACCTCCTAAGGGCCTCCTGTATACTACATAAAATCCAGGGCTTCCATGGTAGTGAACCTGAAAGAATGTGCCTTGTAGGAGTTTCTAGTTTAACAGAGGAGACAGGCAGTAAAGAGATAAACACACACACACACACATAGACGTCCACAATGTGATGAGCACTGTGGAGAGGACGTGTGGAACACTCAGACAGACCAAACAGGGGACGGGGCCTCCCATGACGGGGCCATCAGGGGAGCTGAGGGCCTATTTTGGAGTCAACTTCCTTTGTGAAAGAAAGCTGGCAGAGCACCCAGACAAAGGGATTAACTTGAAGAAAGCTAGATGATGAGCGTGTACACGGATGGGCTGAACCCTGTCCTTTACTGGGACCCTTCAGCTTTTTTTTCTTCTTTTTCAGAATATTAGGGGTTACACATGTGGAGTCAAAGTGTGAGTGTGCCCTTCCTTCAGCTTTATAAGATACAAACAGAAGGCAGGGAAGGACTTCTATATACGTGCCTTCTTCAGGGCTTATAAAAGATAATTTAGCTTTCCTACATAAACATTTCTCCAGAAGGCAACTTTTTTTTTTAAAGAGACAGGATCTCATTCTATCACCCAGGCTGGAGTGCAATGGTGCAATCATAGCTCACTGTAGCCTCGAATCCCTGGGCTTCAGGAAATCCTCTTGCCTCAGCCTCCCCAATGGCTATGACTATAGATACCCACCACAACACCTGGCTAATTTTCCTAGTTTTAGTAGAGATGGAATCTTGCTATTTCTCAGGGTGGTCTTGAACTCCTGAGCTCAAGGGATCCTCAGGATTTGGCCTTCCAGTGTGTTAGGATTATAGGTGTGAGTCACCATGCCCAGCCTGTAATTTCTCAAGTGTCTTTTTTTTCTTTTTAACAGGAAGAAAGAACTTAAGATGTCAGGATTCCAGTCCTATCTCTGGCTTTGATACTCATTCTGTGGCCTGAAAAAGTCCTAGCATTCCCTTGAACTCCCTTGAGGTCTCTTCATTTGTTAAAAAAAGAGAATAAGTGAGAAGTGATTAAATCTTTTCAGCTACCTCCAGCTGTAAAATTCTATGGTGATCAAAAACAAAGTGAGGCTCTTTCAGAATGTTAAGGAATCCAACTAAATATATAAATATGAAAAATATGCATGAGATGTGTCATTACCACTACAGAAGTCTTCTTTAAACATAATTCATAAGCGGTGGTAAAAAATGATGAAATCTCCCTGAAACCAAACCTCCGCTGGTATATTTAATCTAAAACTACTGTACTGCAGTAGTTATTTTTAAAAGGAAGAAGTAGTTTCAATAATTTATTATCAGAAAGTGATATGATGAGCAGATATTTATTACAAATTCAAAACACAAGCTGCTTCTGAAAACTACGCTTTCCTGATGTAAAAAAGAACTTTTAACAATGAAACTAACCAGGATATCACAACTTCATTCACAATGTGATTGCAATTCTATAACATCTTTGTTTGTAAACAGTTTGAACAGCATGCAATTATCTGTTCTCTGCTAATACTCTCCCTGAAACTTTGTTGAATGCCTTTAAAAATTCATTCCAGAATTAAAGAAGGCAAAATAAAAGATACATCTATTTCTTAACTATGCAGTTTGGTCAAGTTGCTTAATGAACTACAGTGACATTCAGCAGCACTGCACAATGACCCAGATTTCAGTGATGGCTCTTCTGTCTGTTTCTATGGCAGTTTGAATGTGGACTTAAATGTTTACATTTGAAGGGGAGAAGTTCATCCATACCCTGTATGTCTCTCTTCATCCTACAGTTCTTCCTCCAGCTACTGAAGTACATAAGAGGCTCCTCCATTTGTGATGGTGGTTACATCTGGATAAATATCACTATGTAGAAAATGCATTCAATACACTGACCTGCAGACATCATGGCTTAGCCTAGATTACCTTAAATATGCTCCAAAAACTTACATTCAACTACATTTGGGTAGAATCACCTGGCAACACAGCACAATGCAGGACGCTGATTGTTTACCCTGGTGGTCTCGTCATCTGGAGCTCACTGCTGCTTCCCAGTATCACCTGGAGACGCAGCCCATCACACGTCCTAGCTCAGGTAAAGATCAAAATTCAAAGTGTGGTTTCTACTGCATTTGTATCACATTCATACTCATGAAGTCAAAAACGTCTAAGCTGGACCACTCTAAGTTGCGCTCTTTTCTCCCTTTAGTGGGTGGCAGGAGTGCTCTGAGAAGCCTCTCCAGAAAGCAGGCCGTGTATGTGCACAGCCAGCTGTCCACACTCTGGCAAGAGGGAACGTCCAGGACACGGGGCAGACACTTGGATCCACATCGCTCCAAGGTCAGTAGGGATGTCCTGAGTGTCCATATTCACCACATACTTACGCCTCAAGGCTTCTGTGCTTGCTTCCCCTTCTTTCTGACACTCAGTTTGTTCCCTCGCTCCTTCCACGCCAGTGTTTACACGTCAGTTTTCCCCACTCTGCAGAGAGGTCCAGCCTCTCGTGTCAGTGTGCTGGGTTTCAGAGGAAGTCACCTCGCCACTACCTTTATTTGGACTTCCTGGACCTAGAACTGTAAGAACATAAGTGTCTGCTGTTTGAGCCCAGCCTCGTGGATGAAGTGATGCCATTGTCACTGCGGTAGGTTAGTTTTCATGAAAATGGGCTCCTGTGAAGAATGTATTCCAACGAACGCATCAGTAAAATCTTCCTGCTTCTTTCACCTATGTGTTTAATGGCAAATAAAACTAAACTAGATCCATATAGTTGTAAAATATATTCTCCTCTATAGGTCTTTTAAGTCAGTAATTACCAAAATAAGAAATTCTGTCCTAGATAAGACTGAGTGAAATACGACTGGCTATCTGAAATGCACGGATGTTCAAAATCACCAACATATAATCTGAAATTTCCACTCTTAAACCCTCTCTCAAAGAATTTCTGAGAAATGTACTCTAGTAAACTAAAAAAAATAAATTCTAGAAAGAAAAATCTGTGGCTATAAAAATGGAATACAAAGACATACATCCATATACATATAACCAATCAAACAAAAACAGTGGTGAGCATGGACACCAGGATAATGTAGAGTTTAGTCGAAATAATTACTAAAATATAATATAAAAAGTGCTCAACACACGGCACGACAATCTCAAGAGGGCATAAAATGGGGTGATGTGTGTTTGCTCAGCATCTAAGCAGGTGTATAGTATGAGGTCTTTTTCTTATCTGGGAAAACACTGGTTAACTCTAGGCACTGGCTCAAAAAATATCCATTTCAATATGTGTATAAACAGAAAGTATTACTTAAAACTTGTAAAAAGGAAAATACCCTCTATAAAAGAGACAAGAAAGAGAAAACAAAAATGCATGATAAATTATCATGCTAAACAGAAAAGTATCAAAGACAGTAAGAAGAAGTACTGGGCAGCGCCTGGGGCTCAGAGGGTAAGACACCGGCCACATCACCCAGACTGGCGAGTCTGAACCTGGCCTGGGGCAGCTAAACAATGACAAGTGCAACAACAACAACAAAAAATAGCTGGGTGTTGTGGCAGGTGCCTATAGTACCAGCTACTTGGGAGGCTGAGGCAAAAGAATTGCTTAAGCCCAGGAGTTGGGGGTTGCTGTGAGCTGTGACACCAATGCACTCTACCAACGGCAATACAATAAGACTGTTTCCAAAAAAAAAAAAAAGGTACTAAATGTAAGATACAAGGTGACACGTCATATTCACCTTATGCATTAATAACGTGACCTCCATCTAGGAGGCACTGCCTTCATATGGCCGACACAAATATGCAATTATTTTATTCCTCTTACCCAGGGTCTCCCTCTCAGCCCTACCCCATTAGAACATAAGCACCTTGTAGGAAGGTAGTACCACCCTCTTATTCGTTATAACTTGCATAGAACTATATGCTGTTTACCTTGAAAAATGTAAAATAACAATTAAAAGTGCAAAATCAATACGTAGGTCACAGATATAATACGTAAATGCTAATGAAAAGCAAGTATGGACATAACAAGAGGTAGAATCAAGCCCAGGTGAAACCAGTGAATAAGATGGGAAAAGTTAGTTCATAGTGAGAAAGGTTCTCACCTACACAAAGATCTAATGCAGGTCTGAGTGCTTCCTGCAGGGCTGCTCTGGTCTTTGCAAATTCCCTCAGCAGTCGCTTGTCTGAGGAAGTCTTCCTTTCTTTCATAGAGGAAACTTGGTTTTCTAGGATATCAGACTCCAGGCTGACCACCATGCTGTTTGCAATGCTGAGGAAGGGTGCCCAGTCCCTCGGGCTTACAGGTTTGCATCAGGAAGTCTACAGTTAGCCTCATCAGCTTCCTCTGGAGGGTGAGCCTCTAGTCTTCACTAGACCAATGACTATGTGTGGGGGTGACTGGCTCACTGTGATGAATCGGAGGAGGACTCGGGAGTCCTCTGTGCTGTCCTCTATATCTGGAGATATAGATTCTAGCGAGGCCAGGACATTTTTCCTTAATGATTCCCTCAAAGTCTAATCCCAAACTGCATGTCCTCTGTGGCCCTCAGGGACGCTGTGATCCTGGATCTGGCCTCTACACGGCCCCCCTTTTCGTGTAGCTTTGTGTGTTCCTGTCACCTCCCTGTTCTTGCTCAACTGTCCACTGAGCACAAAGATATTTCCTACAAGTTCTGTGGGGTTTTCTTCAGCCTGAAGGGCCTACTCTTAAGGATTTACACTGTGCTTTGTAATTTTTGAATGAATCTTTCATTTACAGAAGTTCTGTTTGGATTTTCTTTAGAAGTTCTGGTCAAGCCTACCGTCTTGATTACCATTTCCTCATTCTACTGAATGAACATAGTAACACAGTTGTGTTCTCATCAGAATGTGACTTGTTCCCAAGGGAGAAGGGGGAAGGAAAATGTTCTGGAACCATGTTTTCAGTCGTGGCAGAGATTTTCATGATTTAATCTTAATTTTCTAACACTGATCTCATTAGTAAAGTATGGAAGTTCTGTTTTATTTTGGTTTTTAGCTTTATTCTGCTTACTTATTATTATTACTCTTTCTTAAGTATCTACATTAAGGATCTGGAGTTTGGAGTCAGACAGACGTGAGCCTTACTAAACATGGAAGTTATTTCATCTTCTATGAACCTCAGTTAATGAACTATAATATAAAATAATATATTTCCTTTAGGGGGAGTTGTAATGTGAAATGCAATCATTTTCTTAACTATCCTGCACAGCTTCCACACCCAGGAAGGGCTCAAAACCCAGTAGGTACTATTATGATTTCGGGGGCAGTATAAGTTGATCTGTAAAGTACAGCACTTCAAAGTTAGTGAAGTTTGCATTTCAGGACCTGTGGTCTTCCGCGTCCTTAAGTGGAGCCTTTATAAAGAACAAATCCTTTTATGAAAAAGGGTGCAGCAGAGAAAGATGGAAGCTTTTCTTGCCTGCTTTGGTGCTTAAAAAAGAGCAATTTTGAAATCAGAAGGCTGCAGGTTCCCCACCCCTATGGCTGTTTTGAAGATTAAATCAGACAATGTGGGTCAAGCGTGTAGCTCAGAGCCTGGCACCCAGCAAGTACTCGGGACATCGTCATCACGTCTATGACCACGACCACTACCCCTGCTGTTATTATTAGTACCTCTTTCTATGCTTAGTCATAAGCCAGACACAAACGGTTGTCTATATAAAGCTCTTCAGATAAGCTACTGAAATATGGCATTACTAGGGAAAACATACATTTTGGCCAAAATTTTCATTTTGTCTCATCTTATCTGTGTTTCCAGTCATCTATCTAAACCGTTAGAAAAAAATAATGCATTCTTTTCCTTATTACAAAGCACATACATGGTATCATGGAGATTTAGATAATTTAGTAAAAAATAAAAACTACAAATAATCTATAACCCATCACAGCTGGATTATAGGTGACAATTAACAATGCTTTGTACTGATATACATTACTCATTTATCTCTACATTTCTGTTTTTGCTTTTTATTTGTTAAAAACAAACATTTTAAGACAAAAGTCTTAAACATATTGAGCACATTAATCAACTGTTTAATCTCAGACATTCAAGGAAAAAGTTGTTAGGGTGAATAATACCATCTCTTGCTTAGATATAAGTGGCAAATTTAATAGAAATTCTTTGAGTATATTCTCAAATAAAAAGCTCAACCAGAGTCCAAATAATTTAGAACATTCAATAACTTATTACCTTCCTTTCTATTTTGTGATTTTTGGAGAAACATGAAAATAACAACAATAAAATAGTAGGATTTGCAGTGCCTATGGCTTAAAGGAGTAGGGTGCCAGCCCCATATGCCGGAGGTGGCGGGTTCAAACCCAGCCCAGGCTGGAAAAAAAAAAAAAAAGAGTATCATGGTCACATTGAGGCACCACATAAACACAGCTTAGTACAGCTGATGGCCAAGACAACTCTCATAAGACTCTCATAAGCAGCACACTCCTCAAGATTCATAACTGCCCAGAAGATACTTAATTATGTTCAGCTAACTCTGAAACAAAATGTAATTAATGAGAATAGCCCACTGCTTTGATATTCCAAAAGAATACTGTGAAGTCTTTCAAAATGAGTCATCCAGAGTGGATTTCTTCAACAGTTTTTTTTAAGACTGTACTTTCTAATTATTATTCTTTCATTTCTATATTATTCTAACCCATGTTTGAGATTTTACTCTTCTGGACAAGACTAAACTTCATCATTTTCACAGAAAATAAGGTTCTCTAGATTCAGTGTGTCAGAGTTTCAATGCAGTTTTCAGAGTATCCCGGCTACACACCGTCTCATATGCTTTTCACAGCCCTTGACATTCTCTAGTGTAGACACTATTATCTGTGAGTTACAACAAAGAAAGTGAGAGTCACCTATATTAAATGGCTTTTTATTCCTAAGGCTGCAAAATCTTAAAATTGCAGAAACAGAAGAGCACTTTCGTATGTGCTATTATTAAAATGAACAACCTTGGGCAAGTCACTGAACCTCCTCAAAGACCTTTCATCTTTCATTAGTAAAATGCAGGGCTCAGTCCAGACCATCTTCATCCTCTCTTGAAGTGTGATGACTGACTATATGAGCTAAAATGTTCTAAAGCCCACTGCTCTAGGTCCTATAAGTGATGCATTAGAAAACTTTATTTTGCAGGGGTGGGTGGAGGGAGTCATGGGGGGGAAGCTTTGTTTTGTTAAATTAACCTGTCCTTTTGGCTTTACTGATCCCATTTCCTACACATAGTGTTATAGTCTGAATGTCTGTGTCCATCTAAAACTCTTATGTTGAAACCTAATATTATAGTATAAGGAGATGGTTAGGATCATGAGGGTACAGCCCGCAGGAAGAATCATGCCCTTCTACGATAGGTACAGAGGAGCTCATCCTGCCCCTCCCCCACGAGGACTCAGCTGGACGTCTACTTATAGCATTTTGTTGTGGCATCCAGAACAAATGAAGACACATGGGAAGTTCTCAAAGGGTGATTCACAATCTGATGAGAGTCTAAGACCCTTTTAGGGAGACTGAGGTGAAAACTGCAAGAATAGTGGTCGGTGCCTGTGACTCAAAGGAGTAGGGCACCAGCCCCATATGCCATAAGTGGTGGGTTCAAACCCAGCCCAGCCAAAAAAAAATTGCAAAAAACATTTGTAAGAATAAAAATAATAAATGATTTGCCTTGTTCACTGTGTTAACATTCATAAATAACGTGAGTAAAGCTGTAGGCATCTTAGCACCAAGTTAAGCAGTGGTATCAGCTACCTAAGTAGCCATTGTTTCCTTTATCACCTAGTCACTACATAAACAGAAATAAAAAAACAAACAACAATACCCCAAAAAATAATGAGTTTAAAGAATGTCCTTGCTGGAGCAGTAAAAGTTATTCAATTAAATAACAATCCTTTACTGCAAATCTTTTTAAAAGTCTCTGTGACAGGGCGGTGCCTGTGGCTCAAGGAGTAGAGCACTGGCTCCATATACTAGAGGTGGTGGGTTCAAACCCAGCCCCTGCCAAAAAAAAAAAGAAGTCTCTGTGACAAAATGGGAAGGACACGCACAGCACTTCTGCTGCATGTTTAGGTATAACTGACTTCACAAGAACAACGTATTGACCAACTTAGTTATAAGGTGAACTAACTCTTTTTACATGGAACACCATTTTTACTTGAAAGAACAGCTAACCAACAACTATGAATGAAGTAAGACTGTCATTTCAAAGAAAACAAATCACAGCCTTTGTTGTTCATGATATACTCAAGCTTTCAAGCAAAAATTAAAAGTTTAAACAACCTGTATCCACCAAAATGTACCTGACAATTTCCTAATATTTAAAAAACTCCCTGATGAGGCCAGTGGTAGTATCAACAAATGTGATTTTTTAAATATTGTGTAATGAAATGTGTGAACATTTAGTAAGTCAGTGAACCATTATTTTATAAATGATCAAACATTGGTAAGAGACCTATTCAAAGTGTGAATGAGGCCAATGAATTTTAAGTTATCAGAACGTGAAAAGTTCATTGCTACGATTTCAGACCAGTGGACGCCAAGGACAAACACAGCTGATAATTTTCTTTCTGCTTGTGTTTTTCCTGTGTCTACAACTCTCTCTCATTAGCTCTATGTTTCAATATTCTACTCGTTATTGAAGGTCTTTCCTATCTGTGTACAGGTGGGAAAAAAATGTACTGATTTGTGTTAAATTAAACAAACATACAACATGGTAAATCTTTCAACTCTTACTTCATGACAAAATCAAGTATTTATTGCCAATTTTCCATAAGCTAGTGAGGATTCAGAAGGGCATGGGACGTACCTCCTCCCTGGAGGGTAGACGTGCGTCCGGAGCGCTTCCCACCTGGAAACCTCACACGGTGTACTTGAAACCTATCAGTTTGTGTTGACAGTGTATGACTCACTGCCAGGCTGCAAGTGCACTGAAAATCAGTTGGATAGGTGTCTTAGTCTGTGTGTACTTTTATAATAAATCAGTATCCACAGCATAGGTTAGAAACAATAAAAATTTATTTCTCACAGTTCTAGAGGCTGGAAAGTTCAAGATCAAGGCAATAGCAGAGTCATCCAGTGAGGACCCATTCCTCACGGGGCACAGGCCTGTTTTATAAGGACACTAATCTCACTCCTGAAGGCCCCACCTCTTAATATTAGAACATTGGGATTAGGTTTCCAATACAAATTTTGGAGGAATACAAGCACGCAGACCTCTACCAACAGGTTCCAGCACGCTGAAGAACGCACTTGCCTCCTACTCTGTAGTATCAACATGAACATTTTAAAATTACTTGGTTGTTTTTGGTAAAATTTTTGCATTAATTTGAATTCCTTCTTCAAAAAGGATTCATAAAAAAACCTAAACCAAACACAATTGTGATGGCAATATACGTGCTTTCACATGAAAGTGCTTTAAATATAAAATTATAAGAACTTCAACAATTCACAAGTATCTTCAAAACACACTAATGATTCCTGTTACAAATTTAAAGAGCAATTTCTGACCCCTTGGCCACAGTGAGTGAGTGTTTTCTGCTTTGTGACTCTCAAACATCTAATTTATAACACTGTATACAGGAGGCACTAAAAATATTGATTTAGGTTAAATTCTAAGACACACATCCAATATGCCAAATCTAAATGTGTCTGTAAACCTTATCTATTCATATTAGTTTAATATCAAAAAGTGAAATGCACTTTGGTAGCTTTTTTGGATACAAATGTGTCTTTAAAAACTCTTCTGTTTTATAGCATTAATATTTGAAGCAATGAAGTCACCCTTAGGACGACTGTAGCATCACTTGAGGAAGGAAGAGCAGAGGTTATTTCTGCTGTAGTTTGTGCTGTCTGGTTGTTTTTGGCCTCTGTGACGCTCCGCTTTCTAAGAGGGGCATGTGAACTCTTACAGCAAAGCCACCACACTCAGCACCATTCTTACTGCTGCAGAAAAGGAACCAAGTAGGACAGTATCCGAGTAAAGGAGAGAACTGGATTAAAACTTGGAAAATGAAACGTTATTACATATTTGAATCTCTAATTTTTCCCCTTAATGAACAGAAGTTAGATGTTCACTTCATTTTTTAAATGATTTTCTGAGCTCAATTACAAATAAGCAAGTTATATCAATTAAAGACTAATCTGATAACAGTAATTAATAGTAAAAGCTCCCTTTTCAGAAGCTGCTACTGTTTCAAATTTCTGTCTTCACTGTACAGACCCTTTTTAGATAACTGAAGACTGAATGACATGGGATATGTAGTACAGTTATCCTCTCTCCTGCTGAGCCATTCTGAGGACGGCTAGATGGAAACAGGAAAAGTCTGCTATTACTTTTCACCCAATTCTGTCACTGCTCCTGTGTTCCACTATGAGATACGCTCATCAGTAAGGGTTTGAATCACATGGGATGGACGTTTTTGGAAACATCACTTCAGATTTAATGTAACATTGTATAATGAAGTAATTCCACCAAAAACATCACATTCTCAGGAATAAACACCCGCTAGAGCACAACAAAGGACCACTGTGCAGAGATCTCACGGTGGCCACGTCAGGGCCACTAGGCACCTGCCCTAATTTACGGTCTGCACTGTGGCTCCATAACCATCAAGACCACCCAGGAGAGGACTTTCTTGACAAATTTCTTTGGATTTTTTGTTTTTCTTTATTTTTAGTCTTTAAGTATGCCAGCACTTTTTAAGAAAATGTACAACAAGGAAATTCCTATGTAAAATACCATAAATTGTAGGTTACAGTTAAAATTGTCATATCTAAGGAAAGCCTTACTAAAAATATGGAATGTGTTTTTTCCAGAGTGAAAAGAAACACAGGCATGCGCCGTCCACCCGGCGTCTCAGACACCCAGGCACTGCGTGAGGCTAACAGGACCTTTTGTGACCCGAGTGTATTCACTGACTTTCACCCTCTCGTGAGCCCGGGAGACTGAAGTCCTCCCTTCTCTGTGAGGTTGTCTGTGAGGCTGCCTAGCCAATGTAACAAAACCTTTGGACTGGTTCTCTACATCAAAATATTAACATTTTCTCTCTACATAAATCTGAATGTATGTGTGTATTACATGATATACAACCTCTTTCTTTGGCAATTATTTTATTTTGTGCTTGTACAAAATAACAACTATTGCTGCCCTACTTTGGTCTGGACACTGCAGCCACATTTCTCTCATAATTAAATTCCAAGTGTCCCATGTGCCTTATCCAAGGACATTTAGCACATGTGCCTCACAGAAACAGCTCAATAAATATCATTAATAATGAAAAACAATGAAGCATTGTAAGAAGCTGCAGTTTCATAATCAAAATAACACTTTAATAAATGACAACAGAAGCCGGCAGCCTTCTAATTAGCACCGCAGTCATAATTAGGGACGGGACTGCCCTATCTGTCTCCTTCATCTGCTCTGCCCCTGTGCTGGCAACTCCAGGGTTTCCTTGGGAGAGGAGGGTGGCAGGCAGAAGTCTGGCTGGGAAGGAGTTGGGCTACACAGCAAAAGATCTGGAGGTGCCAGGTCACCACCACCAAGGCCACCTTTCCAGAGGCCCCCACAGAATCCTGCCTGTGGTACACAGCAGCGACCTTAATTCTGCCTCCTCATATTGCCCTTTCTTCTCTATTTTTCATTTAAAGACTGTTAATTCTTTAATTTTCTTTTACCAATTGAAGTATCACGTGCCTGTCACTCTTAAAGGCACTGATCAGTGTTGGGGACCTGTGTCTCAGATACTGCCACCATTATGATGAGTCACATGCCCTCTGGATGAAACTTCTAAGGTTCCCCAGAGAAAATTTTCTTGGCCTAGTCAATTGCCATGAACTTCACACCCACTGTAACAACTAGAAGTTGTTCAGTGTTATAATCTTAAGCTCTAAACCTCCACATCTAGAATTCCTCTCCTTTCTTTATAATCCTGGACTTGTCACTTGATAGCCCTCGACCAGAACCCCTCTATCACCATACCTTTCTTTTAGTAGTTTCCTGTTCCTTCAGTAAATACTTTTAAAGTACTAAATATGTGCCGTACTTATCTATGTTTGCAGAAAAAAATAGCCTCAAATTAGTCTTATGCCTGAAATTCTTTTTAAGAAGTCAAAGGATTTCAGCATAAAGTGAAGATTAACAAAGTGAAAAGGAGAAATAGATTATAATGCACTTTTTAAATCCCTTCTGAGAGAACTACAGCTGGGAAAACAAGCCGTGTGGATTTAAGGGTTGGTGAAAGTTGCTGATCATGGATTGCTACCCGTTTACTTAAAGTAAAAATCCTGATTCAATCAACACTTTTTTTCTGTTAAGTGAATTACAGAAACAGAACAGTAGGACGTATTTGTTAACCCCAGTACAGTCAAAGAAACAGAAATGTGAACACCATCAGATTATAACTGTTTCCAATAAAATGGTTCATGTCTATAATTTGAACACTGGAGTAGGAAGATGGGTGCTCCTGACCATAGTGATTAGGGAGGTCATCAAAAAAGGCATTAGGTTTTAATTTATCAGAACGTATTCAGAACAAATACTGCTTTACGTGCCATAGGGAGCAAGGGAAAAAAAGGAAAGGGAAGGCACATCACTGAACTGTGTTAGAAATGATCTCGAGACATGGAAATGACTAAGGATTTCTTTTCCGTGGCTGATAAAACTCAGCAATGCAGCCGTGAAAACTGCAGCAATACACTCTCAGGCTTTTACATTTTATTGCTAATATAAATGAATACTGAGGAAATAACTGGCTTAAATTTGTGTACTTACTCAAAAATTCTCTTGAATTAATTATAATCTAAGGCAAAGAATTGTTCTGCCAGTAACTATATAGCTGGGTCCTCTACAGCTGTTTGTTCATTATATAACGATGCCATGCACCATTTCAGAACTTTTAGAGAAAGCCCACTAATTCTTTTACCTATACACATTTTCCATTTTTTATGAATACACCAAAATAAATTAATGAGGTAATGTTCCCTCACTTCCCTTCAACTCCTAGTAAATACATGGAACCCTTTAAGATGATAAAGATTTTTATTAGAAATGACTTTCCCAATACATAATCCTTCAGTTTCTCACTAAAGACTCTATGGGGGAGAAATAAACTATAAGAAGGACGATGAGGCTCGGCGCCTGTGGCTCAAGTGGCTAAGGCGCCAGCCACATACACCTAATGTGGCGGGTTCGAATCTAGCCTGGGCCTGCCAAACAACAATGACGGCTGCAACCAAAAAATAGCCAGGCGTTGTGGTGGGCGCCTGTGGTCCCAGCTACTTGGGAGGCTGAGGCAGGAGACTCGCTTGAGCCCAGGAGTTGGAGGTTGCTGTGAGCTGTGATACCACAGCACTCTACCCAGGAGGACAACTTGAGGCTCTGTCTCAAAAAAAAAAAGAAAAAAAAAAAGAAAGATGATGACTGTGCTCGATGGACTTAATCCCTGGCCTAAAATCACTTCTTCTGGACTTGGGAAACTAGAGTGAAGGACTGAGGAGCACCAGTGCCGTGTGGAGTGTAAGATGCAGAAAGACCTGGAACGTCAGTGCTCAGCAGTGCAGTTTCACTGTACCCACGAACTCACCCATCCACTATGGCTG
>CAUYQV010031860.1:0-19103 GCA_963574575.1 Galagoides demidoff | reverse complement strand
ATCCACACTTTAGGCTCGGCTCCTGTGGCTCAATCGGCTAAGGCGCCAGCCACGTACACCTAAGGTGGCAGGTTCGAATCCAGCCCGGGCCCGCCAAACAACAATGACGGCTGCAACCAAAAAATGGCCGGGCATTGTGGCGGGCGCCTGTGGTCCCAGCTACTTGGGAGGCGGAGGCAGGAGACTCTCTTGAGCCCAGGAGTTGGAGGTTGCTATGAGCTGTGATGCAATGGCACTCTACCCAGGGGGATAGCTTGAGGCTCCGTCTCAAAAAAAAAAAAAATCCATACTTTATTCAGATTTCCTCTGTTGTTTCACAGTATTCCCTTTCTGCCCAGCGTCCCATCCAGAATCTCACATGACTTTTGGTGACCATGTGTCCTTGGGCTGTGACAGCATCCCAGAGCGTCCCGGTGTTCTACAGAATGCCCTTCCCCTGGCCGCTCACAGTAGACAGGGGCCTAGTTACTGTCGGATGAATTTCCCAATCGGTTTATGAGAATCTTTTATCACGTGGACAAGGGAGAATTGGTCCCCACATCCACGACGTGGGAGTGTTGGGAGGAACAGTGAGTCAGGGGCACGGGTTCCCCGGACTCAGGTCCCAGCTCCAGCGCCCGCTAATGGCAACTGTGGTCAAGACACCTGGTTTCCTCAGGCCTCAGTTTCCTCCTGTGTAACATGGGTGTAAGGCTGTCCCTCCTGGGGAAGGTGCCGTGGGGGTTCTGCAGTGCTGAAGGTGGCGAGCCTGCAAGCCCAGCTGCCTGTAGTTCTTGGCGGCAGGAGCATCAGTGTGGAGAGTTACTGCCATGAACCGTTTGGAGCTTTTCGTGCCCTTTGACAGTGGGGCACGGAGCGGATGTGACCCGTCCTCTGCCCCCACCCCACCCACACCAGCTCCCTAACCCCAGGCAGCTCCCGTCAGGGAAACGTCTTCCTAATGACTAAGGGAGCAACAGAGTTGATCCACGGACCTGCTTTGTTATTGCTGCAAATATTTCTTTTTTATTGGCATGACAGGAGATAAGCCTACACGGGGAAGAGCCGCAGCCACTGCTGGAAAGTGCGTCTGGGGACCCCGGGGTGTTATACGGCCTCTCCGAGGGCCCGGGGAGCCTCTGGCCAAGGCTCTTCTGGCCAAAGGTTGATGGCCATAAAACCAGAGTCACGTAGCCCAAGGCCATGCAGGGCTGTCCAACAGTCTCTGGCCTGGAGCGATTGTCCTTCTGGGAACTTCTGTGTATGCAGAAGGCCTAAGACGCTGTCGCTGGACACACGCGTCATCTCATTTGCAAACTGACTTTGGTTTCCAGAGAGCCCACGTGCCAAAACCGTGTCTCTCTGAAGAAAATCTGACCGTGACATGGAGGAGCGTTCTTCCCGTGTTACTCCATTCTACGTCCAGGGTGGATTTTCATAGGTAGCAGATCCGGGAATGTCAGAGCTGGAGGGAGCTGCCGAGGCCTCCTCAGCGCACTGCTGGCATTTACAGCGTTCTTTCTAAGCTGAGCGCCTGGGGTGCCCTGTTCATGAAGCTTCCTCCACCCCGAGCTTCATCTTCCTCACTTCACAGATGAGGGGGCTGAGACCCAAACAGCAAGCCCGTCACCCAGGACTCCATGACTAAGACGTGTAGGAGCAGGGACTCAGCTGTCCTTCATGCAGACACCCCTACCCCACGGCCACCTGCGGTCTGCTTGGACATCCCTTGAGAGCTTCTAGGAGCTCCATATACTCCCAGAACTTTCAACTTGCATGTGTACATTTTTCTGAATAAGAATATGAAGGGCTTCCAAGGGATCCACATTCTCACAAAAGGGGCGCTTTCTGTATTCCTTACTTTTCAGAGGAAGAAGCGGGGAGGCCTCTGGGTTGCTATGGTTACCCAGAGAGCCAGGTGCAGGTCTGACATTGGACCTCCACAGCCAACCCGGCCCTTTCTCTACTGGTACGTAAATAGTTTTAGATCATTTTTATTCTCCGTACAGCACAAGCAGAGAAGTGCTCAGATCTTATGTGGAGAGAACATAAGAACATAAGATCTGGAGTGAATCCGCCTGTGTCATCCCCACTGAGAAGTAAAATGGGAGGAGTCCTTCCAAGCCGCAAAGTCATTCCTATCGTGACCTTCATTTCCCCAAAGCAGCTGCTCCCCAGCTCGGAGAGCATGGTTTGGATTTGGGGGGTCCTGTGAGCGGGGTGTGCAGGCAGCCCCACAGGTGCGGGGTGAGCTGAGCTATCGTGTCGTCACGCTGACCTGCCTTGGCCGCTGTGTAAATTCTGCCTCATAAAGACACTGATGGTCGTGCACTGTCCTCCCTCGAGGGCCCCGGGGAGGCTCCTGGCTTGTATGAACAGGGCACGTTTGCACATTTGGGGTGCACATGTGTTGGTCTTCCTGTTGTGTTGAACCTGGAAGCAGAATTTCTGGGTCATCCAGCAGCCATGACATCAGCATTAGAAGACACCGCCAAATCTTTTTCCAAAAGGGAAGTTCGCACTCCTGAGCGGCTACTCATATCCTTGCCAATGTTTAATTTTAGCCGAGTGGTGGGCGAAGGCATCACGCGCATTGGAACATTTAAGCACCCCCTTTCCAGCTCTTTCGTTTTCTCCTTCCCTGAAGTGTCACCCTCGCTTCCCAGCCCATGACACACTCAAAGCCAGAGGCTGGACAGGGCAGGTCCAGGACATATGAAGGGGACCTGTGAGCTGTGGTCCGCATGGTGGCTGAGGGGCTGGGGAGAGGGCACACAGCCCAGGAACCCACCTTCCTGCCCCTTTCCTCCTGGGGCTGTGTTGGGTGGGTCTTTGGGGGGACCCTGGGCAGATTTTGGTCATGAAAGGTTGTGTTGGGGGCAGTCTGCTCAAAGGAACCTCCCAGGCCTCCTTGGCAAGTGGGCTTTGGTGAGGATCTCGGTGGGATCCCTAAGGGTTTGAAGGCAACTTGCAGGGCGTGGCTTTCAAATCCCACACAGTTCTCAGATGTAGACTCAGCAAGCCCTCGCGTGGCTGGGCACGGGCTGCCCTGGGCTTGGAGCTCCGATGAGCGAGCACAAGCTGAGGACTGAGGCGGACGGTACCTGTTCTACCCTGGAACACTGATGGGAACGAGACTGTACACATGGGCCCTCCAGCCTCGTGTCCATTAAGAACAGGAGGACGACTCACTTGGGAGGCACAGCCCTCTCCTTGGGTGGCCTGGGAATCTTGGTGTGCAGACAGCCCCCCTCCAGGGCCACCCACATCTGGGGGAGGTGAGGCCATGGGGATGGGCAGGCTGAACCCCTGGAGATTGGGGTACCTGGCCATATTCCTCAGAGACAGCCAGGAGGGACCCCTCGTCCCCAGCCCCCCGCCAGCCCCAGGCACTGGGCTGTCTCTGTTCCCCTGCCCCTACCCTGGCTAGGTGGCAGGAAAAATGTCCCTGGGGCCAAACCAGAAGTTGTCTGTCACCCTTGACCCCTAAACAAGACACCCACTCCACACTCGAGGACCTAATACGAGGGTGTTGCTCTGTTGCCCCTGCTCAGGGCTTAACTCAGAGGACAAACTGTTCTTACTCAGAGCAGCCCAACCTCACTTACACAAGCAGAGAAGCAGAGAGTGGAAGGTGGTTGCGGGGGTTATGCAGGGGTCAGTCTGGGAGTCTCTGATCTGCAGGACGGACGTCTCAGGGGCCCTCAGGGCCCCCCTCCACCCTCATGACCAGAGCTAACCCTTCTGTATCATGTCCCTGAACTTGGCAGGGAGGGCAGATCTCAAGTGTTTCCACCAGAAAATCCTCACTACGGGAGGGGACAAGTCATGAGCTTGCGGGTGGGAATTACCACGCGGTGCACACGCATATCCCAACATCAAGGTGCAGGCCGGTCATACAGGGACATTTTTATTTGTCAATTAATCGTCAGCAAAGCTGGGAGGGAAAACAAGATGCTTCTCACCCTCCTTCTCTACACTCCGTGTGGGACTTGTCAGAGTAAGGCGAAGAGAGAGAGAGAGAGAGAGAGAGAGAGAGAGATTCCTTCCCAGCTGCAAACTAAGCCCTTTCAGTTGTTTAAAGCTCTAAGGGGTGTAGGCTTCATGTCCCCTCCTGTTTTGCTTTGTCTCTGCCCCATCCCAGTTTGTCTGTGCTTCCCTCATCTCAGTACCTCTGCTAAAGTCCCCCCCCCCACACACAGAGACGTGCACGCATACATGTGCACACACACACACACAGTCACAGAGACAGGATCTATTAGCAGAAAGTTCTGGCAACACCAGAATGCAGGCAGGCAGTGCCACCCCATGAGAAGCCCAGCGTCTGTTCCGTTTGTCAGGATTATCAGCCAATGATCACACAGACACAGCCGCCTGCGTAGAAGGCTCACCACCTGTTTATAAGGGAGCGTGTATTTACACAACTATTCACATGGAGGTTGACTACTTAATTTACCTTCTAAGTCTGCACATTTTTGCGGGAGAAAGGTGCCCTGATTACTGGTGCCAGGGCACTGGTGTGAGCTGGCCTGTCCCTTCCTGTCTGTGAGGAGCAGGCGGTGGGAGGTGGGGGACACAGCCCAGCTGTGCTGCTCCAGTGTGGGGACCCAGAGCAAGTTCCCCTCATCCCTTTATGGAAGACTCAGGAGGAGCAGCCTCCCTCCCGCTTCTCATCCGCTTGTGGGAGGGAGAACTGACCAGATCTGGGACGAGGACATTTACAATTTTAAGTATTATATTTCTTGACAAAATGCAAGACATGTTTCGAATGGCACGTATGACACCAGAAATCCAGATTAAAGGCGTAACAAGTACATCAGATAGATTTTCTGGCTCTTTGAAATTTTGATGTTGAGACAGAAGAACACCCGAATGTCCCCCTGCTCTCCAAAGGTGCTGGCTTCACCCCCGCAGGGTGAAGGGATGAGGCAAAGCCAGCAGATGCTGGGCAGAGGGTGTCCAGGCGGGCCTCCCTCCTCCTGCCGGAGTCTGCTGAGGGCGCTTTCTTCCCAGCAGGGAGGTGAATGCCCGTGGGGTGGCTAATTTGTCCCTGCCGGAAGACAGCCTGCTGCTGGGATTTATTCTGGTGGTTGTTGGAAATGTTTGCTGTTTTGTGCGGGGAGTAGAAGGGTTTTTTGTGATCTGCTAATGCCCCCGTCCCCCTTCTTATCCCTTTAAAGAGACTGAAGAGCTTTATATTTCTATGTTTCTGGTTAATAACCAGCTCCCCCCATGGCCAAAGTAAGGGTTGTTTTATTCCTAAGACCCGGAATGAGGATAGCCCTGAAAAAAATCAGTTGTGAAGTGTGAGCTGTTTGAAAAATTCTTTTGGTTTGTATGGTGTCTAAGTTTGAGCTCCTGTGAAAACTCTTTCAATGATTTGTGCTGTGTCTAAAACAGTAAAACTAATAATGCCTATCGCTATCAGCCGTTTACTGCAGAGGCTGGGAACCTTAGACGGCTTTGTACATTTTATATACGTAAATACAGAAACAGGCGGAATATGTCTTGAATGAACCTTACGTTAAAATCACTGAAATTGTGGAAAGCAAAGTTCCTGCAGGGGACGTGTTTAAAAGGGGCTGGGAGAAGAGGAGACAGGCTTTTCACAAACTTCAGATTTTGCAGCAAAGCAAACAAAGGGGGTGACCTCCTTGCAGCTCGTTTTCTTCTGAGACAAGAAAAAAACCCAAATACCTGCTTGCGAGAAATTGACATTTTTATATTATTACAGGGAAAAGTTACCTTTGACTTCCTTCTAAACCTTTTAAGAGAAATTGGGCCCGAGGGTGAAAATATTTGCTGGTTCTAAAATTCACATTCTTTATGGAAGAGACAGCAGGCACCTTTAGGAAGCCCATTTGAGAATCTAGCTAAATGCAAACCCTCCCTTTACCTCGGCAAATGAGTTTTAGTTGTGTCTGAGAACTATGAACTCCTTGGAAACTCCGTGGAGATAGCTTTTATTTTCTCTTGAAGCTTTCCTTCTTTTAATCTCATTCAGCTATTTCATCTGGGTGTGTGTGTCCATGAGAGGGAGAAAAAGAGATTTAAAAACTTGAGAATTGAAGGTGGAAAAAAATGCCAGATGACTTATCCCCAATTTCTGTAGTTTCCATGTCCTTGAGAAAGCCTCAGAAAATGTCACCCCCCCCCTGCACGACCTGGGGTTCTCTTCGGCTTCCCTACCGATCTTGAAATGCCTTTGTTTAAAACAAAACAAAACAAAATTTGGGGCTTTTCTCAACATGACAAACCGAACAGGCAGAATCTAAAAATCCCCCAAACATAACACTGACTATAAACCTTTCTAACTCAATAAGCAGATTTTATGGAGACCCCCGTAAAACCCCGAGGATGGCAATGGATAAATCACCAACTGCGTCTTTGGAAACTCAAGCCTCTGGAGGCAGAAGGAGGAGGCAGCGTGTCAGGGTTTGGGGGGCCCAGAGACAGGCCATCCAGACGGCTGAGCTGCCCAGATTCCTCCCAAATAGTCCGGATGGGATGAGGTCGAGATGTGTAATAGTCAACATTAACCCCGAAGCATTGAGGGTATAACTATTGGGAATAAACAAGGGGAGAGAGCATATAATGAATCAACCAGCAAAACACTACAGCAGTAACATCAAAATGATTCTAAGAGAGGCCAAAGTCGGGGGAGATTAAGTTCACAGAGCTGCACAGCCCGCCGGGTATCCCCGATACTTTAAATGGAAAAAGCAGTTCCATTCCCATTGCCCTAGTTCAGGGGAGCTCCTACAGGGAGCAGCAAGCCCAGGGATCTAACCCGGCTCTCACACCCGGTAACTGCCACAGCGGCCACATCCTTTTGTCCTTTTAAATTCCACATCAAAAAGTGAGGATGACCCCCCCCCACCCCTCCTTCTAACCTACCCTCTGGGAGTTACTGTGAGGATGAGGTGAGAAAAAAAATTAGTAAAGAGGAAAGGCTCTTTGTATAATATTTAAATCAGAGAGTTTGCTGCTGACACTGTCCTGGTTTGCAGCCCTGCTCTTCTCTCCAGCACCTGGGAACTGGTCTGCTGTTTCTGCAGCGGGACCGCCTGGCCCAGCTGCCCTGGGAGTTGTTTTTTTCCCTCCCACAGGAAGGAGCTTCCTCCTGCAAGTGTCCTGGCATTGTTCTTGGCTTTTCAGAAATTCCTTGGTTCGCTGATGTCCTGTCCAGAGGGAGCAGACCCAGGCCACAGGAGGGCAGGAGCAGCACTGTGGTTCAACCTCGGGCACACGTGTGTGCACACTCGGTCACACCCGCACGCGCACTCAGGAGCTGGTGTGCATGCTCACAGCACACTCCATCATCTTGCAGTCAGCAAACTACCCTGGGTGCTCCCGAGGGATTTAGGGCCATTTCCAGCCACGCTGGCTGGCAGCAGAGGGCAGCCCATGTGTCCGTGGTCTCAGCCGTAGCAGCAGGAGAGAGAAGAGCTGGCAGGAGATGGGTGGGCGCCTGCCCCACCCCCATACGCTTCTCTCCTCCTGGTCTGACCTGCCTCCATCTCAGCCCAGGACGTGGCTCCTCAGAGTTGTGGCCCTGACAACCCCAAGGTTCTAAACCATCTCTCTGGACCATGTCTCCCTTCACAGGGGTCCATGTGGTCCGGACCCTGCACACCCCCTACCGTGCCTGTTGCTTGCTGGGGACCTGCCATCTTTTTATCAGAGAGCACTAGGAGAATCCCATGGGGAAAAGCAATCCCGAGTCCCTGTGAGTTTTCAGCCTGGGACTGCACCTCCCAGTGACCTTCCAGCCACCTCCGTCAAAACCCAGCAGGTTCCATCTCTGGGCAGGGGTAGGGGGTCAGATCAGGAGGCACTGGGTTTGGGGTTCCGGTACCATATCCCCCTGCAGAGGTCACTTAGCTGGGCCTCAGACCCCCAGTCCCAACACGAGGATGAGCGCCACATCCCACAGCTGACCTTCCCCAGCTAGCACCTGTCCCGGGCAGAATCTCCCGTCTGAGCAATTGTTCAGCTCATGCCTCTCTCCCTCTCCAGGCTCAAGCCCAGTGCCCTGAGTGGAGGGTGGGGCTTGGCGGGCCAGCTAGGCTTGGAGGGCGCTGCTCTGCCACATGATTGTGGGGTGCCCCTGTGTCTGAATGCCATGGGAGTTGTTTCCATTATTACCGGCCGTGTTGTGACCAGACGTGGCCTCTGCTTCCAGAGGGGGAGAGCCACACAGGTAAACTCTTCACCCAGCATAGCGATGAGCAGAGGTGTGAAAGCTGAACTTCTGGGAAGCTCTTGCTGTGAGTTTCACAGCCAGGTTTTGTTATTCAAGCGCCAGCTGACACCTATCCTGGAGGCCCCAGGTTTCTGGGAGGCCTGGCTGCTCAGGGTACTTGTGGGCGGTCTTCTGAACAAGTCCCCCATCCTCAGCCCAACGGGCAGGTTCTGGGGTTTCCACAGGGTCTGGGGGTTCTAGTCCTTCTCAGTAACTATACCAGGGCCATTATCCCACAAGGTGGCTTCTGTCCACCTGGTCCTGAATGTCTGGGGCTGGACAAGCAGGCAGGCTGTGCCACTAAACGCCCTGGGCTTTCTGCCCCGCGCCTGGCACCTCCAAGACTTGGGTCTTTGCGTCACCCCGAGGCTCCAGGCAGCCAGGCTGGAGGAAAATAGAAGGAGCCAGAGCCACCAGCTTGGTGACAATTATCTTGTCACTGCTGGAGCCACAGACTTATGAATGGCCCTTCTCCTGGAGCAAAGCTGGCTGCCCGAGAGGCTGGAGGCAGCCTCTGGTGGGAGGTTTGCAGCCCAGCCACAAAGTAAATCATTCCTTGCCCAGCCTCTGGAGACCTGAGACTGCCCAGAGGCAGCAGCTCCGTTTGTTTATTTGTTAAAATAAAAATGCCCCAAACGTCTGTCCAGGAGCCACATTCCCCAGTGGGGAAGGAGGAGGCAGCTCTTGAGACCAAAAGTGGGACATCATGGGGAGGGACTGGTGACAATGTCACTGCCACCAGCTCACTGGGGAGCTTTGGAAAAGTCCACAAATGTCAGCTGGGCAACTGCCACAGGCCAGGGAGTGTCCCAACCCTTGGGGCTGCCATTGGAGTGGGCCCAAGTGCCTTAGCTCAGGAAGCTCCACTCTACCTGGGGCTGGGGGTGGGAAAATCAACCAGCCGAGGAGGAGGGCAGTGTCCAGGCCGGACAGGAGCCGAGATGAAAATGAAAGAGGGTGGGGGGGCAGGAAGGTGCAGCGGGGGCAGCTGTGTGGAGACTCGGGGGGGAAAACCATTCCAGATATACGGATGGTTAGTGCCAGGTAGAAAGAAGAGAGCTTGACATAGTTGGGAAGTAGATAGACGTGACCTGAGGAAGGGAGGAGGTGGGTGGCAAGGGGCCTGTGGGTGGCCCAGGGAAGTGGCTCATGGGGTCACCCTGGTGACAGGCAGAGAGCAGGCTGAGGGGGCCAGAGGTGGGTGGGAGTCGGGTGGCCAGGGAGTGGCTATATAGCTGCCAGGCTTTGCCTAGTGGTGACATGGACCGAGGAGATTCGTGCTGTGTGACACATTCGCACCAACCTAGCGGCTTGCAACACCACTCACCAATTGCCTCTCAGTTCGTGTGGGTCAGAAGTCTGGCCCTGCTCAGTTGGGTCCTCAGAAAGGCTCCTACCCAGGGCTGGGGTCTCATCTGAGTGCGCGGCTGGGGAGGACAGTCTGCTTGCTCAGGCTGTTGGCAGAAGTCAGGGCTGCTGGACCGAAGGCTGCAGGATTTTTGGTGTTTCGTTTTGCTTGGTTGCTCAGCCCTGGGATGGAGGCTGTTCTCCTTAGCTAGAGGCCTGACACAGTTCCCTGCCATGTGGGGTCCCCAGGCAAGGCCACCTGCTTCTTCCCAGCCAATGAGGGTGACAGAATTCCAGCCAAATGAGGGGCCCAGTCTCAAGGGATATTCTTAGATAGCCAAGTGCCTGGGAGCAGATGTGGCCCTCACCTTAGCCAGGTGCCATCGCCAGAAGCAGGCCTGGGCCTCAGGCCTTCCTCCTTGTCAAGGGGAAGAGGACCTCACAGGTGTGAACACTGGGAGACCGGGGGCACGGAGCCCCAGGGCCTGCCCACCTCAGTGGCATCAGTGGATATGGTAAAGAGTGGGCACTTTCGCTAAATACTTTGAGTTTCCTCAAGAGACAGCACATAGTGAAAATTAGTTTTGTCCTATTTGTAGGAGGCAAGGAGTATTACTTTTTCACTAAATCTCTAAGTACCAAGGAGAGATGGCTGCTTAGTGGACAGGATGTTAAGAAAAGTTAGAGGGAGCCCCTACAAGAGGCTGAGTCTCATGTGTCCTGTGAAGCAATGTCACCTATTCCTGACATCTATGTATGGCTGGATCATAAGCCACCCCAAAGTTTGCTGAAATGTTGATGTTTACTTGCTTCTCTGAGCAGCAGCGTCGTCGGCTGGGCAGGCTCAGCAGCTGGGGCGGGAAGTGCCGTTGCTGGCTGGAGCCTGACAAGAGTCCTCATGGTGTGGCCTGGTTCCTGAACATGGCAGCTGGGTTCTAGGGGCAGATGCTTCAATGACCTGTCCTGGAAACCATCTACAGTGATTTCTGCTGTGTTCCATTTATTGAAGCAAGTCACCCCATGAGCCAGTGCCCACGGGGAGGGAGGTTGGAATCTGCCCGTCCGTGGGAAGCGGAGCAAAGGACACACAGCCACAGTGTAAAACTGCCACACCTGCTGAAAACACATGCTGATCAGAAAACAGTTCGTAGGTGAGGACTATATGGAATTTGGGTGATTATTTCTGGCCTTGGTGATTGATTGAAGAAGAGTCGGGTTCCCCATCCTTGGCTCCCAGGGGTAACAGGCAGTCATCAGCTTCTAAGTTCTCCCCTCACTTGGCTGCAAGGTGAGGGGATGTCTTGAGGCTTCCTGGGCCTCAGTTAGTGCATCTGTAAAAGGGGGCAATAACCTCTCACTCTGCTTATTTTAAGAAACAAAGGTTTAAAAATAACGAGTGTCATGGCGGATTAAACCAGTATGGTTTTTGCATGGGATGGTGAAGGCAGGTTTTGGTGGCTGGACCCAGGTTCCATCAGCTGCCTAGCCCCAGCTGGGCCTCCAGGGACCAGAGCCTCCTTGGCTGGACACCCCACTATGGGCCCCTCTGCTGACACAGAGCCCGCCAGAAGGGAGTGGGTGCGGGCATCTCCACACCTCGCCATGGCTAACCCAACACCCCAATTTCAAGATAATTGTAGCAACAAATCTCAGCAGTATGGAGCATACACCTTCACTTAACACCGTTCCAGATGTCGGCCACCCTAAGCTGAATTCCCTTCCTCTGTGGAACTAGAGTTCAAGAACCAGAACCTTGGGCGGGGGGATGCCTGTGGCTCAAAGGAATAGGGCACTGGTCACATATGCTGGAGGTCACGGGTTCAAAACCCAGCGCTGGCCAAATACTGCAAAAAAAAAAAAAAAAAAGAAAGAAAGAAAAAGAACCAGAACCTTCTAGCAACCAATGGGCCAGGTGCCTGCACTTTGGAGTTAAGACCGAGGAGATGTGGTAGTATTGGCCACTTGTCATCTGGAAGTTCCCACAAGCTCTGATCTGTGTGGAGCTCACACCCTTTGTGGGGTGAGGTAAAAGTCTGGAGACAGATAGTGGTGACGGTTGCTTAACATTGAGAAGGTAATTAATGTCACTGAGTGGTACAGTTAAAATTGAAATTTCCTGGTATATTCATTTTGCCCCAATTTTTAAAAGGTTAACAATGGAACAAATCAAAGCTCATTGGATTTCATACTTTGACTTATGTTGTATCTGAACTTATATCTTAATACTGCTGTCTTTTTTTTTTTGGCTGGGGCTGGGTTTGAACCTGCCACATCCAGCATACGGGGCCGGCACCCTACCCTCTTGAGCCACAGGTGCCGCCCCAATGCTGCTGTCTTTAAACATAAATACTTTAAGAGATATCTTTAAAATAATATATATATATACACACACATACACACATTTATAGTATAGCCCAGAACGGTAAGATAAAACTTTATCCACTGTCGTGGATTTTTCCATAATGAATGTTGTGCTCTTTAAGATGAGTTCTTGTTCTTGCTAACGAAGATTTTGCTCAATAGAAAATTGCACACACCAGAGGACAGGCCAAGCGCAGGGTCTGGCAGGAAAAGCTTCTGGCCAGTCGCTTCACAATCAATTTCATCGCCAGCGACATGCAAGAGGCTCAGACGGGCTGAAGAAATCAACTGGCCTCGGGAGTAACCCAATATCCCAGGACTGTGTCACTCCGCCCTACCTTCTCTCTCCACACCAGCTATATAACTTGATTTTTCATAATCCTGGAACCTGCATGTGCCTCTGTCAAGGCGAAAGCCCTCGGAGCAGGACGCTGCTTCCAGCAGAAGGACAGTGCAGTTCACCCGTCACACGCAGATACCCATGTGGGCTGTTGATTCGACCAACTGCTCAAACAAATCAAACCCGGATCTCAACAAAGGTGAATTGTGCAAAAATCAACATGCGGGCCGGGTGGGATCAGCTTCAACCCCACGAGGAGGAAGTGGAGATAGGAAGGGAGCCGGGGTCACCTCCCCCCCGAAAGGAGCCGCCTGGTCTCGGTTTGGTTTCAATTAACTTCAGGAACGATTTTTTTCTTCTGTTGGCCTGTGTGAAGGTGGAATTGCTGTGGGAACTGGCATTTCACGTAATTGGCGGTGATGGTCACTGAATCCACAGGGCTGAGACCGACACCCCGAGTGCTGCTGATTTAGGTGAAATTGAACAGCTCAGAGGTGGCCGCAAATGCAGTTGAAACGGGGACGCCCCGGAAGGGGCAGTTTGCAGGCTGAGCAGAATAGAGGCTTCTCTGTGCTCCAGATCAGGACCCCGGCCAGACCCAGTCTGGGTGACCCACAGCCTGAGGGGCTCTGGATGCAGATTCTGAGGCTGGGGAATACTCAAACTCCACCCCCATCTCTGGCCATCACCTACCTGACAGGGGCTCCTGGCAGCCACCCAGGCCACTCTATGTTCCAGGGTCAAGGGTTCTGGGTTTGCACAGAGGGACACGACCAAAGGGCAATGCGTTTACTGAAGCCAGCAAAGAATTGAAGCTTCTCAGTGAGTGCAGCATGTCTGGCCGATGCCCTTGGGAGGGGCCCCTCAGTCCAGACCCAGTTGACACATTCTGCTTGCCGGTGTATGGAGGAGCAGTGATTACAACAGCATCACCAGAGAAGGACCTGGGACTGCAGATGCTGTTAGGTTGACTGGGTCTCATTTCCCCCGGCATTTGGGCAAGCGTCAACCTTGAACATCTGTGTCCACCCACCAGCTGCTACACAAACTTCATTCCCGTGAGATGGTGGGTGGTGATGGAGTGAGGTCTGGGGGGTGCTCAGGGCAAGGGGCCTGGTGTAGAGATGGCAGTCAGAGGAGGCTTCCTGGAGGAGGTGAAGGCAAAGCAGAACCTCAAGGAAGCCCAGGAACCCCCCAAGACCAGGGAAGGGGTCCTTCCAGAAGAAGCAGGCATGCAAAGATGGGAAGGTAACTGCCTCCTGGGGACTCCCAGCTCCCCAGGGTGGTGTCCACACAAGTGGGCAGGAGGTTGGAGAGGGGCAAGGGGGAGTTGGGGACAGCACTGGGGGCTAGGCTTAGAGGTGGGACTCAGTCCTGCAGGAGCGTGGCCCCAAAGGGGCTCTAACAGGTTGGCGCATGCTCAGGGGTAGGTGCCAGAAATCTCCATCTTTTGACCTCCAGAAGGTGGATTGGAAGACACGAGCTGGGACTGGGGAAGGAGCCCAGCCTGGAAGCAGTGACAGTGAACCGGGGGTGAAATGAGGAGGGTGTGCAGCGGACAGTGTGGTGGGGACGGACCAGAGGAACAGAGGCAACATGGATTTAAGAAGAAATAAAAGGCACTGCTCGGCTACTCAGCTTGGGGAGGACCTCCTGGGAGCCCCCTCAGCCCCTCCGACCTGCCTCTCTCCATCCGAGCCCTGCTCCCCTCTCTGCCTTCCACTCCCGGGAGCCTGGAGTGGTGGCAGCTCTAGTGTCACCGGCCCCAGCTTCCTGGCCTACCGGCTCGTGGCTCTCATACCTGCAGAGCAGGCACATCCTCCTGGAATTCTTTCAACCTGAGTGGTCCATCTGCTTCCTGTTGGGATCCTGACTGAGACACACCCTTTCCACTCACTTCTCGGAAGTCTTGAGTCATTTCACAGAAATTAGCTGTGTTTCTAGAAGTGTGTGCTAAGGTGCAGTGCGGGCAACAACCCAGGTAGGTCTGTATTCTCACCGGAGTCTACAGTCCAGGGCAGCACCTGAGTCCACGATGAATGTGCAGATTCCTGGGTCCTGGAGCAGGTCCTGGGACCTGAGGTCCTTGGGGGAATATGCAGAGTCGAGAGCTCTGGGGAGGGGCCCCAGGGTCTGTAAGTTTGACCAGAGTCCCAGGGGCTCTTGTGCACACCCTGTGATCACCAAGCTCAGAGCTGCCAGTGCAAGATGTTCTTGGAGACACTGAGTAGGAAGCAGACCTGAAACCCAACTGGTGAGCACAGGAGATGACACCATCGACGGCACCTCCTGCTTGGTCAGCAGGTGTGAGTGACCAGTGTCCAGGCCGTTCACATCTGGGGTTAAAGATTTGGAAAGGCATCCCCAAATTCTTAAGGAGCTAGCTGATGTGTTCATTTTTCTCCTTTATAATGATTTATAATGTATCTTTAATTCCCCCAAATTGTACCAACATAATAATAATAATAATTTAAAGGCCAATAAACTGCTGTCTATAGCATGTGCCCCCCCTTTCTGTTCTCTCTCTTTCTCCCTCTGATAGATGAGCAGTACCAAGTCCCAACTTGTCAAAATCCATATTAATTTTTTTTGAGATAGAGTCTCACTTTGTCGCTCTGAGTAGAGTGCCGTGGTGTCATAGCTCACAGCAACCTCAAACTCTTGGGCTCAAGCCGTCTTCTTGCCTCAGGCTCCTGAGTAGCTGGGACTACAGGTGCCTGCCACAGTGCTGGCTATATATTAGTTATTTTTAAAGCATACATTGTTGGCAATTAATTATTTCATTTAAAAGTCACATTTCGTATCCTAACATGTCCTTAGCATACTTAAGGCATAAGGCAGGCTACAAGGATTTATCCATGCTTTGAAATGAGCCAGAGCTGTGGGCCTCCCTGAGGGACTTGCTTGTGTCAAAGACCCTCCCTGTAACCCCAGGCAGATTTACTGAGCCCTGTGCAGTGTGCCAGGGCCTCCTGCAGTAAAGAGAACCCACCCACGGGGGACGTTTAATCTCACCCCTGTCTGCAAATTCGTGCATTCTTCCCCTAGCCCCAGGGTTTGAGATGTATAAAAATAAAAGGAAACAAAACAAAACCCAAACCAAAAACATATAGGCCCTGTTTAAGCTTGTTTCTGGAATGCAGCATTTAATAAATTGCAATAGGTAAACTGCCCACTGCTGTGGACCGTGAGTTCCACGGCACAGTATAAAAGCCTCATTAGCTTCTCTTTTGGATTAGATTTCCAAGTGGGTCAGATGTTTACAGAAATGGCCCAAACTGTACAAATAAACCATAGCTCTAGTGAGGAAGGTGGTTTACATTACTCCAGGTCAGATGAATATGGAAGCCGCGGCCTGTCCTTTGAAAACCACTTCGCTCAGTGAATGCGTGAGTTCTGTGCCCCACCTGGGACCCCTCAGCTCCATCAAAAAGCTTAGGGGAAAGGCTTTGACAACCCTATAAATCCACTCGCCCATTTCCACTCCGGCTGGGCATCTTAGCCTCTACCAGGTCAAAGGAACAGGGACCTTGGCCCAGGATTCCTGGACTGCCCACACTCTGCAGACCTTCAGCAAGCTCCTCTCTACCTGGAGTTCCCCTGTGAACTCGGGGACGCACCTCAAGAGCAGGAATGGGGTCTTGTTCTCTTGTATAAGCACATGTAACATCGAGGCTTGCATGTACCTGGTCTTCACCTGTTTGCTAATCCAACCCCCATCTTACAGATGGAGAAAATGAGGTGCTGAAAGGCTCCAGTGCCTAGTGTGGACTGAAGCGGGCCCTGTTCCCTGAGTTTCAGAACAATGCCTTGCTGGTTAAGCTCTTGTGTCTCACCTCCAAACCTACCTGTCATATGAATTAGACTGGGGCCCAATTCAATGACGGATGACCTTAAAAGAAGAGAAGACCCACCCGCCGAGACCCAGAGGAGAAGACCAGGCAGAGGTGGAGGCACAGGTGGGAGCAATGGGGCACAAGAAAGGGCTGCCAGGAGCCACCAGGCGCTGAGGAGGCAGGAAGGATCCTCCCCTTGTGGTTCTGGACGGAACTGACACACTGATTTCAGACTTGTGGCCTTCTGTTGCTGCAAGCCTCCCAGTTGTGGTCTTTGCTATGGCAGCCACCGGAAGCTCACACCAGGCCTTTCTGGTCCTTGACAGGGTCGCCTGCCACCGCTCTGCAGCCCACGCTTCCCTGCCTGGCTCCACACATAGGGGGCGCCAGAGGGCAGAGCAGGAGACGGCAGGGGAGCCGCGCTGGGTCCTGTCCATCAACCTCACAGCACCAGTGGTCCTGCTCCCTGCAGGGGCAGCCGGTTCCACTTTGCAGGGTTTGTTCCCCTACCCTTGTCACACCGCCCAGAGACACCTCTGCTCTGTTTCTTCAGGGCTCTGGTTCACAGGACCCCTCCTCCAAGTTTTCAAATTCTTATAATCTTTTTGTCCTCCGTAGCCCCAGAGGTGGCAGCTGAGTCCTTCTCTAATTATTCCTCACCTTTGTGGTGTCTCAGAATTCTCTGTTTGCCTTTTTTAGTCTTCTAAATACCTGGTTCAAAAAATTATTTCTGTTCAAAGCTTTTAAAATGGCTGGTGTGTTCAATGCATATTTTATTTCAGTTTGGGAAAATGAAAAAGCCCCAGAGATGGGTCGTGGTGATGGTATTTAATGCCACTGAATTGTACTTAAAAATGGTTAAAAGAGTAAATTATATGTTGTCAATATTTCACCACATGCACACACACACAAGACCGCTGTGGTTCCTGTTTTGCTGACTAATCCACATTTTTATTTATAACAATGATGCCAGCTATCATCGATCGAGCCTTTATCATCTGCCGGCCTAGACTACGTCTAATCATGATAATATTTTATAAACTATTTTATCATCTCATTTTACTGATGGAGAAACTCAGACTTATAGTAGTTACGCTGCTGGGTCTCGGGTAGCTTGCAGTAGAGGTGAGATTTACCTGGCAACCTTCTTATCATTACAATGTCTATCTCTCCTCTAGTGACTTCTTTTGTTCTAAGTTGACTACTGTTACCTGTAAAGCTGTGTCTTTTTAAAATTAATATTTGTACGATATATCATTCCCCATCTTTATGCTTTCAATCTATCTATGCCATTCTGTTGCAAGTGAGTTGTTCATAGACAGCATAAAGTTAAGTTGTATTTTTTAAAAAATCTATTAATCTCTATTTTTAATTATTCTATTTAAAGCATTTACATTTAAAGTGATTATTGATATACTACAGCTTAAAACTGCCATTTTTAAAATTTATTTTCTGTTATCTCTGCTTTTCATTCCTCTGATTCTCTTTTCCTGACTTCTGGTAAATGACATGCACATTTTTGGAATGCCATTTTGACTTGCTTACAAAATGTTTTTGGATTCACGGCTTATAGTTTGGGGGCTCATAGATTATAATTTTCTTATTGGCTATTGTATATGCTATAACCTACCTACATAACTCATTGCAGATACCAATATTTGAGTGAAGTTTAGAAAACTGAATTTCATTTAGGTACTTTTACCATCCCTACTTTTAAAATATAATTGTCTTCTGCTGGTCAGACTGCCAACTAATACAACCTTTTTGGAAGGAAGTATGGAGAACCCTCAAAGAACTCAAGCTAGACCTCCCATTTGATCCTGCAGTCCCATTACTGGGCATCTACCCAGAAGGAAAAAAATCCTTTTATCATAAGGACACTTGCACTAGACTGTTTATTGCAGCTTAATTTACAATCGCCAAACTGTGGAAACATCCTAAATGCCCACCAACCCAGGAATGGATTAACAAGCTGTGGTATATGTACACCATGGAATGCTACGCGGCCATTAAAAAAGATGGAGACTTTACAGCCTTTGTATTAACCCGGATGGAAGTGGAACACGTTATTCTTAGTAAAGCATCACAGGAATGGAGAAGCATGAATCCTATGTACTCAATTTTGACATGATGGCAATTAATGACAATTAATGACATGATGAGGGTGGGGGAGAGAGAAAGAAGGAGGGAGGGAAGGGAATAGCAGAGAGGGAAGGAGGGAGGGGGTGGGGTCTTGGTGTGTGACACAACTTTGGGGGGCAAGACACGATTGTAAGAGGGACTTTACCTAACAAATGCAATCAGTGTAACCTGGTTTCTTATACCCTCAATGAATCACCACCACCACCACCAACAACAACAAAAAAGATTTAAACAATTGTAATAGCAAATATATATATATAATATATATAATTGTCTTACCTGTTTCTTCTCTATGCATTGAGTATCCCCTCAGATAATGTGATGGCTTTTACTTTAACTATCAAATATCGTTTAAGAAGAAGGAGGGCCTGTTACATTTACCCCACTTTTTGCCCACTCTTTCTTGTTTTCTGAGGTTCCTTGGATAACTTCCCCCAGCCATTCTTCCAGGGTACGTCTGCTAGAGATGGAGTCTCTTACTTTTTCTTTACCCAAGAATTTGTCATTTCCCCTTTGATCCTGTAGGCAATTTTTACTGAACATAGAATTTGTGGTTGACAGTTCTTTTCTCTCATCATTTGAAAAATGTGCTGCCTCCTTCTGTCCTTCAGGGTGCCAATGAAAAAGCCACTGGCCCTGAATCGATGTTCCCCGGGGTTAACGCGATGTTTCTCTTCAAGAGTTTCTACCTTAGTTTTCAGAATTTTGATCATGATATGTCTTAGTTTGGATTTATTTGGGTTTATTCTGCTTGGATTTCACTCCCGGGTGGGGTGGACCCGACTACAGAATGGCCCGTCCTCATACCCACCCTCCATCCAGACTCACCCACGCTGGGCAGGTGTAGAAGGCT
>CAUYQV010031859.1:0-44852 GCA_963574575.1 Galagoides demidoff | reverse complement strand
TTCTAGTCTTGTGAATCCTATTCTGACACATTCCTTTGTTGGTATAGTGACTATTTCCTGTCCAAATTCCAGGTAGCAAATCCAGAAAGGATTAGGACACTTAGAATAATGAATTATTAATTTTTAAAAGCACATCAATGTATATTATAGAGAGAGATATTGATTCTAGAGTAGAGGACATCTTCACTCCTTATAAAATCTCTACCTACTCATTACTTCCCTTTGCATATCAAACCTAATACCTCATAGCCTCTGCCTATTTCATCTGTTGCATGCATTTCATTATCCTTTGTATCTTTGTTGTGTTCTGACTTTCTTTGCATTTTTAATTCAAGCTCTCAAGGGAGACAATTAGAATAGGTCAGCCAGGCATAATCCCAAAATAAGCTTTTTCTGTTCAGCAAATATTTACACCATGTTGGTATGACTCAAAATCATAAGAGTATCAGTTAATATATTTTATTTCTGGAGCTAGAAATTTGATTGTAAAAATGTAATATCCACAATAAAGATTGTAATTATACACACACATACAAAATCTTGAACAGCTCTTGCTGAATGGGTGATACCCTGAAGAGAGATATCTTTTGTATGTAGTAAAGGAAAAAGGTACATTTCCTGTTCCTTTCATCACTACTTAACAGTTTATTAGAGGTATTATCCAATGTGTTTTTACAAAAAAAAGAAATTATAATCATAATAACTGAAATAAGAGGAGATTAGTTTCATATTTTTCCTATAAGAAATTATAGGAAAATTAGCATATTTCCAAATATGTTAGCTTACAACAGTATAAATGTTTCAATTCAGAGTTTGCAAGGTCAGAAGTTTGACACAAGTCACATTTGGCTAAAATCAAGGTATTATCAAAGCTACATTCCTTCTGAAGCCTCCAGGGGAATTCCCATTTCTTTGCCTCTTTCAGCTTCTAGACACTACTTACAAGCTGGTTCTTTCTTTCATCTTCAAAGTGCATCACCTCACCCTCTGCTCCTGTGGTTTGATTTCCCCTCTGACTCTGACCCTCCTGTCTTTCTCGTGTAAGAATCCTGTGATTACCTGGGATCCACCATGTAATCCAGGAAAATCTTTTCATTTCAAAATCTGTCAATTAATCACACTTGCAAAATTTCTTTTGCTGTGTAAGGTAACATATTTACAAATTATAGAAATTAAGATGTGAACATCTGTGGGGGACAGTATTTTCTCTTCTATACAGAACTATCTCTTTTTTGCAGATGATATTATACTGTACTTGAAAAATCTAATGGAATCTGCATGACACCTAGTAAATAAAAGAAAAAAAGAGTCTATTAAGATAACAGAACATGAAATTAACATAGAAAAATTAGTAGACTCCATACATACAGAAAATTATATCTTAGAAAACATAATGGGTGAGAAAGACATTTATAATACCAAAAAATATATAAATTAGATAGAAATGTAAGAAATTTTTAAAACCTATATGATGAGAACTTAATATGCTCCAGAAAGACACAAAGGCAGGTTTGAACTAATGGAAAGACATCATTTCATATTCTTAAATAGGATGTCTCAACTTCATAAAAATGCCAATTGAAATATTAACAATTGTTTTTTTCTGAAGCTAGACATGTTGATTCTAAAGTATATGTGCAAGAATTGTCATGAAAGAATAGTTAGAAAAAAATCATGAAAACAAGATCATGGGAAGAAAACTATGTGAAAGGCAGCAATGAGGAACGTTTATATCTAGGGAGGAGAAATACTACATACATTTCTCTATCATAAAGACATTATCTCACTAATATATTGAGTTGTGAGTTGATGAACCAATTAACAGAAAAGAATAGACAGTTGAGAAGTAAAACTCAGCTACATGCTGAAATTAAGTATAAGGTAATAGACTCATTTGAAAGTTCCAAAAAATATAATATTGTATAAATTATATTGCAAAAATTTGACAAACTTGTAGGAAAAACTGAAATTGGGTTCAGATCTAACAATACATACCACAATAGACTTCAAATTAAATAGAGTTCTAAATGTAAAATGGAAAGAAAAGAAAGAAGCCTTACAAATAATGGAAATCAAAAAGATAAATTGTTTTACACGTAGTTATGTGGAAAGACTTTCTAATTTTAGAATCCATCCCCATATACAACAAAGAAAAAGACTGATGTGTTATGCTGTTTAGAAAAATTTTTTCATGAAAAACTTCATAAAATCAAAAACTTTATCATAAACTGGATACCATGTGTAGTCTCCTGCTCGACTTGGCCAGCTGTCTAATTTTGGCCAATTAGATAAGAGTTAATATAACATATGATGTTAAGGGAGCTGTTGACCTTGGATGACAGACCATGTACAGGGAACCCCAGCCATCCTAGCTGTACCAAGGAGATCCTCATCATAGGAATGAAGGCAGCTTCAGCCAAGCCTTACTATAACCAGAAGACATAACTAGAATTAAAGGTGGTAGTGATTTGTTGGTTTCAATCACTAAGTTTTGAGGTGAATCGTCAAAAAGCAATAGCTGACCAACAGAAGTTCACAGTCCAGGGATATGGAAAATGAATGTTTCATGTTCTCTACTATTTTGTTCATTATTGTGGGGGCATTCACAGGGATAATAAAGAGCTATATGCTGTTCTGCCATTTAGAATTTTGTTTCAGAAAATAGCTGATGTATCCTGAAAAAATATATATATATTTTGCATGTGTCAAGTATACATCACCAACCAAAGTGTTAGAAAGAAGTCATTGGGAAATATGCTGTCAATTCCTTCCTGAATAATATGATAATAGTTATTTTAAAATTTTAAGAATGTTTTATATATATTATATTGTATTATATATATTATGTTGTATTTATTGTATTTTTTTTCAAGTTAAGCAACTAGTTTCTAGTCTTGTCTTTAAATTTTGTATAGGAACAAGTGAATTCACTCGAATCCTCAGTTTATTTATTTTCAGGGAAAACAAATCCCTGTATAACCTCATAGTGCTGTTACACACATATGAGATATCAGATGAGAGAACAACTTTGCATGAATTGATTTATAAATTCTAAAACATTGCTCACAGTGAACTAGACAGGCTTCCTAGCTTCTAGTCTAGTGTGTTATAATGGTTAATTAAAACATGAAAGTTTCTTGAAATCAATAAACTAACACATTGTTTTTCATGATCCTTCCATTACTTCAAATATGCATTTGGTCAGAGCTGTATCAAAATGTCACAGTAAGAATAATAGTGCAAATGTCATTTTATTTCAGTCTACCAGAAACACAAATCAGGAAAACCAAGAAGAAAACACTAGATTAAAAATGCCCAATGACTTCAGTCACTTCCTGTCCATTAAAGCACTTTTTGGAATATAATTTCTCAACAGAGAAGGAAGAGAAGAAGTCTAGTGTTTTTGAGTGCTTTGTCCTGAAAAGTATGGCCTTCTAACCTCTTGAAATGATATATTATTCCCAATTTAACATGAAGAGATTGAAAGTGAAAGATGTTGAACAGAGGACTCTTGAGATTACATTACCAAGGCAAAAACCCAAGAACTAAACTCTGGTTTGTCCCCTAATCTTGACTAAAACCCAAAATAAACAAAAACAACTAAGAAAAAAAAAAATTACCAGCACCCCTGACATTGTTCAAGGTATTGTTTTGTTTACCAAATAATTTCATTGTTAACAAGCATAGTTATTTTGCCCTTTGCCAAACAAGCATGCTTGGTACCTGTTACAGGGAACAGCTAGCTCCCTGTAGGATCTAAAGAAAGGAAATTTTAGCACAGTTGGGGAGACAACCCTATGATGATTTGTAGCATCGGCTCTGTGATTCCAAAAATAGAGCCCACAGAAGGAACACAGTCTTTGGCTGACACAACAGTGAGCAAAAGTCATTTTAGCTCAAGGCTTCTAGTGGGACCTTGCCTTTGTTATATGGACTTATGGGTCTTTGTGCTCCCACAAAAGGGACAGCTGGCACTATTGGCCCCTCCAGCACAGAAATTGCCTTTAGTTTAAAAAAATGCCTATAGACTGCTTAAGTCAAAGAAGGTACTTGGAGAAGCATTTTCCTTTCTACAAAAGCAAAACTCTCTCTGGAAGTGAAATAGCTAGTAGAAATGACATTTGCAATATTTGTGACTCAGTAAGATGATCTCTCTTGACTGCATTTTCTGTCTGAAGGGGTTTTATATAATGCAGGCAATGGATTTGTTTAGCTGTTTTCTCCAAAAGTGCTTATCTTTGAATTCGAGTTCTAAAGCAATAATTGAAAAGGCAAGTGAATGCACCAGATTTCAGAGCATCAGATTGATTTGTACAGGAAATAAATTGAAGTCTTTAACTTTAGAGACAGCGTAGCTCAAAATGATAATAGGGATAGTTTCTGCCTCCCTTCCTCCTTTGTTCTATGCTTTCTTTTCTGCCTCCCTCCCTCCCTCCTTCCTTCCTCTTCCTTGAACATGAGTTTCAAGTGCTGATTAGAAACAATAATAGATATCAATATTTTATACCCAGTCACCTCACTGGTGCTTTACTGCTGCAAATAGCAGCGAATCATGCTGGGTTTCAAAGAAGTAAAATCTTGTCCAGTGGGAGGCAGGTTTAGTTTTTCTATTTATTGAGTGGGCAGTACTTTCCCTACATTTGCAAGGGCGCTTTCACTCTCAACTTATGGTGCATAAACTAGAATAAATAACTACAACATTTCCAACCTCAGCAAGTTCCAGTTTTTGGTAAAGACATGAGATGGGGTTATGGGACTTCTATAAAACAATCTATTTTTAAGTTTTTGAATGCTTCAAAAGATGATCCATCTCTGGGGAGTGGGGATGTGATGCACACCATGGATTCCTTGGTGCCACTATCATTACATAGTCTAACCGAATGGGAATTCAAAAGTAACTTTCCAAAGTATCATTATAAAGACATTTATATCTGACGGGGTAGATCAAGATGTCAGATTCTCATGGCCTTTGCATTAATTTAAACAAAAGTAGACCCTTTTGAAACTGTTAGCTTATTTTCTACTAAAACATTGACTTTTGGATTGGAAAGTAATTTAAATAAAATTGTGCCTTGTGTTACTGCACAAAATGGATAAGCAAACAGGAAAGTCTTGTTTTAAAGTATTTTGTGGTTTATTAAATAAAAGTAACATATTACAATAAAAGCAAAGGAAAGAATACTGTTCTGCAAGAATTAAATGATGTATTTAACCATCTATCCATGCTTCAAATGCCTTCTGATTGCCTATTTTGTGCCAGTCTCTATGTTAGGCTCTGGGTATACACAAAAGACAAATGTCCTGCAAAATGAGATGACCATTTGGTAATCTCATAACATTCACACCTACTCTAGGCTAAGATTTAGCAAGAATAGTCAAATGCATAATCATGTAGTGGAATCTTAGCAGCAACATAAAATACATGTCGAGGGATAGGACAAATGGAGTTGGAAATTTAATTTGGAGAAGAAAGCAGAGAAAAGGCCACTATAAGCATGAATAGTTGGCCAAGAAACAGTGTTCACTTGTGCTTCTCTGATTAAATTGGTATGATAGCCTAAAGTTGCCGCTCTTCTCAGGTTACTTTGGTTTTCTGAGCAGATATTTAATTTGGTGAAAAAAGCAGAAGAAAATGTGTGCCTAAATCCTATATATGCAAAACCCCCCTATAATCTGAGCAGAAACTGGTAAGTGAATCTTGGCATGGATTGAAAATATGGGTGTCTCCCAAAAGCTACCCCTGAGGTCATCATGCATAGGGAAAATGAGAAATTATAGTTAAATCTATCTTTATTTATAAAGCACTTATTATAAAATATTACAAAGAGGTGGCCAACAGATAGAAGAATGCTTTGTAAAATTTTGTGACTAATATTTTGTAATGAAAGCATGTTTAGCTATAATTTCCATTCTCCCTACATATGGTGACCTCATGGGCTGCTTTTGAAATACCCTGTATCACCATTATAGGTGCATTAAGAGTATTTGCCTATTTCCCCCTAATAATCTATATTAATAATCTATATTAATTATGATGTTAATTATGGCATATAAAAGGCACTGGTGCATCACTTCTTACAGCTGAGTTCATGAAGACCCTGATACTCACGATAGTCTTTCCTCAGAGTCTTTCTCAACACCGTGTGGTAAGTAGACAATAGCTATCTACCAGAATTAGCAGCTGATATGAAAGGTTTTTCTGTATGCTTCATAAATGGTGAAGAAACATTGTGACATGGCAACTGTTTCTCAGGATCACAACAACAGAAAAAAGAAGTGATAATCTAATATTTTTTGAGCACTCACTATGCAATGGGCAATGTGAAATTCATGCTACCTTTATGACCTCACTTAAACTTATAATCCTATCTAATTAAAAAGATTATTATCCCTTTAAGAAAAATTAAAAAACTTGCCAAAGGTTCCATAGCTGGAAAACTACAGAGCTGAAGCTCAAACCCAGATCTACCTGATTTGAGAACTTGAATTCTCACACTCCCACCATACCTAAAAATTCCATTTCCCTTCCCCTTTTGAGAATGGAATGCAGTATTTTGCTTCTGTGTTGGCCCCTCCTTTCTAGTATTAGGTCTAAATTAAGCTCCCAGAGATTTCCTCTCCTAGGAAAATGAGTACATAATATTAAGCTCATATTACACAGCTGTATGTTTAAGAGATGCTAATTTCTGTATCCAACATAATTCCTGTGAATAAACACAGCCACACAAATCTGGTAAATTGCTGTATGTATTCATACAGTAAACATGAACATATACTGTGTGAGACACTTTGATAGGTTCTTTGAAAGATAAAAAGATAAATAAGGCATGTGAAGTTCAGCCATACAAGACATTCAATAGATTATGTATTTCCTTTCCTTTATACTGCTTTGACAAAAACCAATCCTCTATTTCCAGCCAGGCACCAGGGTAGACCTAAGGAAAGCCTTTGGAAGAGAATTGTGTTTCCGGTAAGATCAAGCTATATTATTCACATCCACATCCTACCAAGAGCAATTAAACATTCTGGATAGAGTCATTCTCAAATCCCTTGAAATATTAATAAAACAGGAAGATATTACCAGACCAAATAAAAACAAAATGAGAACCCAGAGAGGTAGGCAGAATTAGAGTCTGCTTTTACTTTACACATGCCTGTCCATCTAAGCAAATTTGAACTTTTTTTTTCAATGTTTTATGAGGCAAAGGGGAATAGGTCAAAGCATAGAAAATATATTACAAGTAAGGAGTCCAAGAAGAGAACTGCTGTTATCCAGGACAACAAAGGGCTGTATCCTTGTGGTTTGAGTGAACCAAAAGTTGACCAGCCTGAGTGGGTTTACAATGTGGCTTCATGTCACCCGAGTAATCATGGCCATTGTTACTGCACCCTCAAGGAGAAGAGTCTCACAAAGGTTCCAGTTTAGCACAATTTTTATATTCAAATTCAGGCTATTATGTTAGTGCAAAAGACCAAGCATGGTCACATATTTAAATAAGTGAAAGACAATGTTGAAAACATATGCAAGTGACAAAAATTAAAAAGTGAGCCAACCAGATGTGGTATCTTGTGCCTGTAGTCTCTGCTCCTGGGGACATGGAGGTAGGAGGAGCCCAGGAGTTTGAGACTGTAGTGAGCTATGATCACACTACTGCTCTCCCGCCTAGGTTACAGAGCAAGACCTCACATCTCCTAAAAAACAAACAAATTAACACAGCCTCTTTGTAGATTTGTACCAGAAGGAACATTTATAAAGACATATGTATATATATAAAATATCTGAAATAAACAATTCAAGAAACAATTTAAACAGCAAATTAGTCACAGCTGAAGAGATAAATAGAAAACTCAAAGATAGGTCAACAGAAATAAACTAATATACAGCACTGAAATAGAAAATGTTGGAAATTACAAAAGAGAAGGTAAGAGATAGAATTGAAAACATAGATATAGAATGTAATTAATCAGTGTCAGAAAGAAAAGAATAGTATTTGCAGTGGGGATTTGACAAGATAATGGTTAGAAATCCTGCAGAAATGATGACACTGATCTACACTCAATAATCCCAACAAACAAATAATAAATAAATAAAACAAATTCTTTATTGAGACATGATAGTGAAATTTCACACATCACTGAAAATAGAAAAAAAATTAAAGCAGCAAGACGAAAGAGAAAGTTGCTATTACATTTACAGCTGGCTTCTCGGTGGCAGAAATTGAACACAACATTTAATGGAATGTCTGAAATGTTTTGAAAGATTGTAACTTAGCATTCTATACCAAGCCAAAAAGGGTTTCCAGAATGAGCGCTAAAAGCATTTTTTATACACAAATAACAAATGTGAAAATCTTAAAAATTAAGAGAGTTTATGACTAGTCGAGACTCATTAAAGAAAATTATAAAGGATGTACTTTAAGCAGCAGTAAAATCAGTAAAGCTGGAATATCTGAAATAATGAACTTAAACAAATCAGCAAGGAAAAAAAAAATAACCCCATTAAAGAGTGGGCAAAATATATAAACAGAAACTTTTCAAAAGAAGACAGACAAAAGGCCAATAAACACATGAACAAAATGCTTAATGTCACTAATCATCACTGAACTTCAAATTAAAACCACAATGAGATATCACCTCAGAATGGCTTTCATTAAAAATGCCAAAAGTAATAGATTCTGGTATGGGTGCAGAGAGAAAGAATGCTTATAAACTGCTGGCAGGACTGCAGATTAGTACAATCTCTATGGAAAACAGTATGAAGATTTTTCAAAAAACTGAAAGTTACTTACCATTTGATACAGCAATATCACTGCTGGGTATTTACTCAAAGGAAAATAAATCATTTTATCAAAAAGACACCTACACTTGAACGTTTACTGCAGCACAATTCACAATTGCAAAGATGTGGAATCAACCCAAGTGTTCATCAATTCATGAGTGGATTAACAAAATGTGCTGTATGTATACCATGGAGTACCACTCAGCTATGAAGAAGCATGATTTAGTACCTTTTGGAACAATTTGGATGGAACTGGAGATTATCATCCTAAGTGAAATACCTTAAGAATGAAAAAACAACAACAAAAACCAGCACATGTATGCACTATTAAGAAATCAACTAATCCCTTCCATCCACGTTAATACAAAGGCTGTAAAGTCTCCATTTTTTTAAAGGCTCAATAGTATTCCATGATATACATATACCACAGCTTGTTAATCCATTCCTGGGTTGGTGGGCATTTAGGCTATTTCCACATTTTGGCAATTGTAAATTGAGCTGCAATAAACAGTCTAGTGCAAGTGTCCTTATGATAAAAAATTTTTTTTCCTTCTGGGTAGATGCCCAGTAATGGGATTGCAGGATCAAATGGGAGGTGTAACTTGAGTTCTTTGAAGTTTCTCCATACTTCCTTCCAAAAATGTTATGTTAGTTTGCAGTCCCACCAGCAGTGTAAAAGTGTTACCTTCTCTCCACATTCATGCCAGCATCTGCAGTTTGGGGATTTTGTGATATGGACCATTCTTGCTGGTATTAGATGGTATCTCAGGGTGGTTTTGATTTGCATTTCTCTAATAATTAGAGATGATGAGCATTTTTTCATATGTTTGTTTGCCATTCATCTGTCTTCTTTAGAGAAGGTTCTATTCATGTCTCTTGCCCATTAATATACAGGATTGTTGGCTTTTTTCATGTGGATTAATTTGAGTCCTCTATAGATCCTAGTTATCAAGCTTTTGTCTGATTCAAATATGCCAATATCCTTTCCCATTGTGTAGGTTGTCTGTTTGCTTTGGTTGTTGTCTCCTTAACTGTACAGAAGCTTTTCAGTTTAATTAAGTCCCATTTGTTTATTTTTGTTGTTGTTGCATTTGCCATGGCTGTCTTCTTCATGAAGTCTATCCCCAGGCCAATATCTTCCAGTGTTTTTCCTATACTTTCTTTGAGGATTTTTATTATTTCATGCCTTAAATTAAGTCCTTTATCCATCTTGAATCAATTTTTGTAAGTGGGGAAAGGTGTGGGTCCAGAGAGGGAAGGAGGGAGTGGGGTGGGGTCTTGGTGTGTGCCACACCTTTGGGGGGCAAGACATGATTGTAAGAGGGACTTTACCTAACAAATGCAATCAGTGAAACCTGGTTTCTTGTACCCTCAATGAATCCCCAAACATAAATTTAAAAAAAGAAAAGAAAAAAAAAGAAATCTAGTACTGGGGATGAAGAAGACATCACTTCACAATGACAAACTTCAAATCAACAGTATGATACAATCCTCTGACATTTGTGGATACCTTTATGAAGATAACACAAATGCACACACACACTCTTATATAGTCTTAAAATATGTAGTGGGAGAGTAAAAAGATCAATTGGGGTGTAGTAAAACAAGGAAGTTATTAGCAAGGATAAAAATTTGAATAAATAATAAACAAATTTGGCTTCACGGTGCATATAGGAACTATACCTAAAAACTGAAGAAGCAGCTCTCTTTTCTAATAAAGAGAGAACAATATTCTAGGCCATAATGCAAATATTGACAAATGTCAAAGATCATACAAAATATATTTTTTGTCCATAATTTTAATTAATTTATAAAACAAAAAAAATCATTGTTTAAAAGAGTATAAGCAACTGTAGGCACCTACATGAAGGGGAAAAGTTCCTAGAAAAATGTACCTTACTAAATTTGGCTCCACAGAAATAGAAAAGTGAATGATTCTATAGAGGTTTTAAAAAATAGAAGTTGGCAGGCAAAAAATGTCCCTTGAAGAAAACTTCAAAATGTCAAACGTGGTGTAATCCTAGCTCACTCCTGTAATCCTAGCACAATGAGAGGCCAAGGAGGGTAGATTCCTTGAGCCAAAGAGTTCAAGACCAGCCTGAGCAAAAGTGAGACCCCCCCATCTCTACTAAGTATAGAGTGGGTTTCATTCACCCACCTGTGTGTTGTAGCAGGTGCCTGTATTCCCAGCTACTAGGAAAGCTGAGGCAAGAGGAGTGCTTGAGTCCAAAAATTTGAAGTTGATGTGAACTGTGATGATTCCATGGCATTCTACCCAGGGTTACAGAGTGAGAGTCTGTCTTGAAAAATGGAAAAAAAGAAAGAAAACTATAAAACCAAATGACTTCCCGGGGGGGAAGCTGTTCCAAATAACAAAAGAATAATGCCAGTGTTAAAGAAACCCTTCCAAAGAATTAGATGAAAGATAGCTTTCTCCACTCTCATGCTGAATGTCTAGGTTAAATAAGATGCTTCACCAAGGGCTGAGTAGGTAAAAAACTGAAAAGCTGATAGTCTCTTGACCTCTTCAGGTGTGGGACATATATACTAAACCATTTAGTTTAGTAATTATTCAATCAATATTGTAAGATTGGCGAGGTTAAATATAGGGCCCTAGCCCCTTGTACCTGACATTATCTGGGGCAGCATAAACAGTGACAGTGAGGTAACATTTAAATTTCAATCCATTGAAGATTTGTTAGCTGAGAAATGGGAGTGTCAAGAGTACATTCCAGGCATTTCAAATCAGAATACCTTTCTATTCTTTGTAAAAAAAATTTGCTTAATTAATTAATTTTTTACTGAGTTATAACTGATAAATAAGATTTTTATATATTTAAGTTATGCAACTCTGTGTTTTTATATATGTAATTTTATATATGTAATATATTGTGAGATGATCACCATAATCAAGCAAATTAACATATTTATCACTTTCCGTACATAGTAGTTGCCCTTTCTGTGTGTGTGGTATGTATATGTGGTGAGAACACTTAAGCTCTATCCTCTTAGAGAAATTCAAGTATAAAATATAGTCTTGTTTACTATACTCAGCATGCTGTATATGAAATGTCCAGAATTTATTCATTATGCAAAACTAAAAGCTATTAGCTAGATATACGAAGGACAGATGATGGATATAGTTAGGCCAATTTGGACTGGTCCCTGTCAGGTTGACCTGGGCTATTATGGAATGAGACTGATTAAGACCCTGTGGGTTGCTCCTACGACCTCCCCAGTGGGCTGTTATGAAAAAGAGTTAAGACCCTGGGTGACTTCCAAGACGGAGGTGATACTTCTTTTTCCACAGTGCCTGCCGTCCCTAGGACTGGGCCCATGTTGCCGTTCAGTCTTTAGTAAATACTTTCTCTTTCTTGCCAAATCTTACTTGTTTTCTTCAATTATTTAAGCAACTACCTTGAGCCACCCAGTTGCTCTAGCAAAACTTTGTACTCTTGGACTCACATATCTCTTGATTTCTGCCACCCTCTGCCCTTGGCAATCATTATTCTATTGTTTTCTTTTTACTAGTTTGACTATTTTATTTTCATAGTTCTTGGGGTGAAAGTATATTCTATATCAGCGGTTCTCAACCTGTGGGTTGTGACCCACGGGAACTGTATTAAAGGGTTGAGGCATCAGGAAGGTTGAGAATCACTGTTCTATATACTTAGGAAACCATATTATTGAAATCAGTTTCCCTTAAGTAGAGAAAATTCCTGTTTTGTTTAGTAACTATTAAGTTACTAAATTAGAGGGTAATTCCTGTTTTGTTTTGTTTTGAGACAGAGTCTTACTCAGTCACCTTGGTGTTGAGTGCTCTGACATCATAGCTCACAGGAACCTCAAACTCTTGGGCTCACAAGATCCTCTTGTCTCAGCCTCCTGAGTAGCTAGGACTACAGGTGGCTGCCACACACTCACCTAGTTTTTCTGTTTGTAGAGATGGGCTCTCACTTTGCTCAGGCTGGTTTTGAACTGAGCTCAGGCAATCCACCCACCTCCGCCTCTCAGAGTGCTAGGATTACAGGTGTGAACCACCACATCTGCCTAAGACAATAATTTCTTAATGTGCTTTTTTCTAGTGACATTTTGTTAATGTGACTTGTAAAAGGAATGAAAGAGCTGAAATTCTTAAATATGTAGTAGCAATTAAACATTAATTATGACACTTCCCAAATTAATTGCTTCATAATTCATTTTAAGAGATAATGTGCTCAAATGACAAGACTATACAGTTGAGGTTGGTGATATTTTCTACTTTCAGTCAGGTTTAAAAATTCATGATTTTCATAGTATTTGACCACTACTGTGTTCTCAATTAATTTGGTCGTGAATTTTTAAAGACATATTTTCATTTAAAATTCATTTCCTACTTAATGGTTCCTGTTTTCTTCACTATTACTACTAAAGCATTTGTTTGCAGCCCCTAAATTGATGTTTACCATTTTACTGAACTCTGAAAGATAATTTTATAGTGTAAAAATTTTATAGTGTTCTTTTAATTAAACTTTGCAAATGGTTGCTATAACTCAGTCTGTAGACTTGAATACAACAAATAAGCAAAAAATAACCAAAAGATAAACAACGAAGAAATGTTTGCAGTGAAGTCAAGGAAATAAATGTTTAAGGGGACTTTGGAGGCAACCTGAGCTGTATTCTAATTCAGCCCCACCTCTTATCTGCCTGTGTGACATGTGGGAGCTGATTTACTTTATGGAGAATATGAGATAACACCCACCTCGATACATTGTTGTAGGGATTAGATGATTAGCAAAATGCCTAGCACAAAGTAAAGTCACAGTAATAGGCCATATAATGAAACCATTAAAGTACATTTCATTCACCTTGCCTCTCTCTTCTGTTCTGGCTTCCAACTTCATGAATTAAATGATCACCTTAATATGGGAGTCACACCCATCACCTCCCCTACCCTGCAGTCTGTTTTCATATAAATCAGCCTATCCAACTCAACACCACACTAAGAAATCGCCCTTGTATTAACATTTCCCTTTTGGTGTCTCTCATTTTTTCCCCAAGCCATCGTTGTATCTTTCTCACCTCCTTGGCAAAATTGGCTTTCCAGGATTGTTTTTCTTTTCTTGCATAATAACCAGTGGAGCTCTTCATTCCGAAGTTCCTCATGCACACGAGAAAGGGCAGCACCCTCTCTATCCACGGCAATAATTAGCTCACTGCTTTCCACCAGGCTTGACGGCATACCCCTGTATGAAATTGACACTATTTGCTCATCTGGCCCTCTTCCTTAGTTTTGTATCTTGTGATTCAGGGAACTTTCCTATATTCCATTACATTTCTATCTTAATGTTTCCATTCACTATCATTTTGCCCTGTGATTTCTGAGTTGTGTGATTGTCATCAATTATTGCTTATGTACTTGTGTGTGCCTTACACATAACCAAATCTCCTTGTACTTTTCTTTGTGGGGGCAGAGGTGTTATTTCTGAACATTATTAGAAAAATGTTTAGAACTACACAACATCAGAGGGTGGCTGGCTATTCATTAGCCATTTCCCCTTCTATTTGAGCCTGGAAGTAGACAATGTTTCCCATCTTTTCCTGCAGTAATGTGTGGCCATGTGACTGATGTGCGGTAAGTGAAAATACTGTATGCAATGTACAGGTCTGTACTGTAGAAACCGCCTCTTGCACATTATTCTTCAGGAATCCTCATCTACTCACTTAATGCTGATGAACAAATTAAAATGAGAAGCCAAGAGGAGGAACTATAAACTAAAAGGTTCCACTCCAGGGAGGAGAGGCACTACTTATAGGCAACTTAGATTTTATGTAAGTGAACAAGAAAATTTTGTTTTACTTGAGCTATTGTGTGTTTAGGGGCTTTTGATTATAGTAGCTGAGTAGCTGGTATTACTTTAACTAATGCATATATTAACTATTTACATGATAAATATGTATTATTCGAAATTACGTGACCATGCACTGTTATTCAGGAGCCATTTTGTTCATTTGTTAATTGATTTCTACTATATTGAATCTTGGAGATTAGTTTTGGAGAGGGTGATGAATTTCTTCGGAAGACAAGATAGAGAAATTCAGAAAGCAGAGCCAGGATGTGCAATGAATACAGAACTAAATTGATGTGTGTACAGAAACCCAGAAATTATATTTTGGAATAAACTGATTGGAGAAACAAATTGCAATGTTAGTTTGTGGCAAGATCTTGAAGAGGTTTTCATGTTGGAAAAAAATTGGTAATGTAGACACCAGAACCAAGGAATATGGGTGAGTTGTGTCCCCAAGTGCTTTCTACCTGGCTCTTTAGCCACTTTGCTTACATCATATCGTAATTGTACGTTTATCTGTTGAAAGCTACTTTCTAAGGATTAGTTCTAATAGGTCAATGTTTCTAAATTGATCACAAAATGAATGTCAAACCTTCTTCCTTTCCTTTTTCACTCTGTTGCATAGCTACTACCCAAGGACTGGATTACTCAACTTCTTGGGCACGTTTGAGATTTTGAGCTGGATAATGATTTATTTGGGGGATTGTGTACAATGTAAGGTCTTCAGAAGTAACCTTTTCTCTATCCACTAGATGACAGTAGCACTCTCCCCCATTTCTCTATGGGAGATAAATTTTTTTCCAGACATTAGGTCTCCTAGGAGACAAAATTAATCCCAGCTGGGGATGGGGAACTGTTCTAGGAGTTCTTATCATCATATTTTTAGGGTTCTTATCATGTCTTTTATGTGTACATGTTTTTAGGAATCCCTTGTTGTATGTGGCCTCTGTTTTCCTCCATCTTGGTTAATCTCTTCATTTTAGTAAATTATATTCTTCTGTAGGTTCCTGAGACAGCTTGGGTAGTTAAATTGGTGAAAATTTAAACATCTTAATTTGAGCTATTCTATCTGATTTAATAATTTGGCTGAGCATATAATTCGTTGTTGAAATCAGTTTCCCTGAGAGTTTTGAAGGTATGATACCTTGCATTCTAGCTTCTGGCATTTTTATTGGAGAGTCTGATGTCATTCTGACTCCTGAATGTGGACATTTTAATTCCCTTGAGAAGCTTCTAAATCTTCTTTTTGTAACCAGAGTTCTGATATTTCACAGTAAAATTTCACCCACTTTTGTGTAGGTCTTGTGTAACCATTGTATTGATAACACTGAATGTGAAAATGTATTTCCTTCCCTTGAAAAAATTTTTAAATATATTTTCTGATAATTTTTTCTTCTCTATCTTCCCTTTCTTTTTGGAATTCTAATTGTTCAGTGTTAGACATTTTAATATAATATTCTAGCCGTTTCTATACCTATTTTTTGCTTTCTGATAGATTTCTTCAATTTATCTTTAACCTTTTTTATTGTACTTTTCTTTTATACTATCATAATTTTACTTTCCAAAATTTTGTTTTTATTCCATTCATGGCAGGTTAAAAGTTTTACTCATTTTCTCATTTTATGAGTACAGTAACTCTCAATCCTTCTGAAGAGCTAATTTTTTTCTAAACAGAGAAGTTAAAAATTCTTCTTTGCTAAGATCTTTTTTATTCCATTTGCTTTTTTTATTTCTTTTGTTTACTTTTTAATGCTTTAGAGACTTTCTTCATGCCGTTAGTTAGAGATTTTTTTCTTTTCTTTTTTTTTTTTTATAAATTTCAGAAATATTACCAGGGTACAAATGAGTTGATTATAAATTGCTTTTGCATAGTTTGAGTCAGTTATAAATGTGCTCATCCCTCAGACAGTGTGCATTGTACTGTGAATATACCTGTCCCCTTTTCCCCCCTCCCACCTGCTTGGCTTTCTCTTGAGTTTTACCACCAACTGTGCACATAGGTGTTGATTGATTAGTCCCAATTTAATAGCCAGTACCTGTGGTGTTTATTTTTCCAGTTCAGCCCAGGTTGTAATAAAAGGTATGAGTTCAACATTATTTTTATGGCATGATATACATATACCGCATATTATTAATCCACTCATGAATTGATGGGCATTTGGGTTGATTCCACATCTTTGGGATTGTGAATTTTGCCACAATAAACATTTAAGTGCAAGTGTCTTATTGATAAAATGACTTTTTTTCTATGGGGTAAGTACCCCAAAGTGGGATTTGCTGGATCAAATGGTAGGTCTACTTTTAGTTTTTCATGGTGTCTATCTCTCTATGACTTTCCATAGAGGTTGCACTACTTTGCAGTCTCACCAATAGTCTAGTGTTCCTTTGTCTCTGCATCCATGCCAGCACCTGTTGTTTGGGGATTTTTTATAAAAGCCATTCTCGCTAGAGTTAGGTGATATTTCAATGTAGTTTGATTTGCATTTCTCTGATTATTAAAGACATTGAGCACTTTTTTAATGCTTATTGGCCATTAGTCAACCTTATTTTGAAAAGCTTGTGTTCATATTTTTTGCCCACTTTTTTTTTTTTTTTTTTTTTTGGTGAGGTTGTTAGTTTTTTTCTTGCTGATTTGCTTGAATTTTTTATGGAGTATGGTAATCAGTCTTTTATCAGATGTATAGAAAGGAAATATTTTATTCCATTCTATAGGTTGTTTATTCATACTATTGGTTGTTTCTTGGCTCTGGAGAAGTTTTTTAATTTAATGAGGTCCTATTTGTTAATTTTTATTGTTGCTGTGATTACCTATGGGGTGTTCTTCATAAATTCTTTGCCTAGGCCAATGTCTCTAAGAATTTTTCCAACATTTTCTTCTAGAATTCTTATAGTTTCATGTTTAAGTCTGTTATCCATCATGAGTTAATTTTTCTGAGTAGTGAGAGGTAAAGATTCTGTTTCAGTTTTCTCCATGTGATTAACTGATTTTCCCAGCACCATTTTGAATAGGGACACTTTCCCCCTGTGTATGTTATTGCTTTCTTTGTCAAACATCAGATGACAATATGAAAATGGTTTTGTGTCTGGGTTTTGTGTTCTCATCTATTGGCTTATGCTCTGTTCTTGTGCCAGTACCATGATATTTTGGTTACTTTAACAAAGGATGTTTAAATATGTCTGGCAATATAAGACTTTCTAATCAGACTTAAGAGAGATAATAAATATTTGATTTCAAGAAACTTGTGGATCTTTTCTACTGCTTGGACTTAACTATATGGTGTTTAATTCGGTTTCCTTGGGAGATTTGTATTAGTCAGTATTTGTTGTTCTCTTATTCTCCTGATACATTTCTACAGGGAATAATCATCCTTCCGCTTGTCTGTGATGTAACAGTTTATTTATCAGCATTTTTGCATCCACTTGGGGAAAGGTGGCTGGATTTCAATGATTAATTAGTGAATGCCCTTATTTTATTCCCTTGCCTTCAGCAATGTTCATTCTCTCTGAATCTACCACAGTGATCTGACTGCAAAGGATTTTGCAAGTCATCTGTGGAATCTAGTGTCCTCTTCCATAGTCAACCAAATTTTTCTAATTTTCACCTCACTCATAAGCCCTTGTTGCAGAGGTACATAACTGACTGCTGCCTTCAATTCTGAGTCTTACCATAGTTCTGTGACAAAATATCCTTCTGCTGCTGCTTTTCATACTGGCAGTGTAGTTTTCCACTTTGATATGCCAGCTTCTTACCATTTGCAATAGGTTGAATAGTGGCCACTAAAGATATCCAAGACCTCATTCATGGGAGCTAGGGATGTTACAAATACTCTTATCTTTGCCAAAAGGGGGCCTTGTGTATTTGTTTCAGTTAATGATCTTCAGAAAGGGATATTAACCCAGATTTCCATTTGTGTTCTAGATGTAATCACAAGTGCTTTGTAAGAGCACACCAGAAAGAGATTTTACCAGAAATAAAAAACAACAACAACAACAACAACAAAAGGTGATGTGATGATAGAAACAGAGAATTTGCTGCTGACTTTGAAGACAGAAGAGAGGTCCACGATCTAAGAAATGAGAGGAATGCAGAACCTTGCAGGGCAGGGAAAGAGATTCTACCCTAGAGTGTTTGGAGGACCGTGGCTGTGCTGGCCCTTTTATTTAGTCTAGTCAGACCATTTTGGACTTCTGACTCTAGAACTGCAAGAAAATAATGTGTGTGTGTGTGTGTGTGTGTGTGTGTGTTTTAAGTTGACAAGTTCATGGTATTGTTTAAAGCAGCTATAGGAAACTGATACAACATCCATCTACCTGCTTCTTAGTTTCCAAAATTGTGTAGCAGTCACTATCTTCTCCCATTCCAGTTATCCTTGTGCATTTTTTTCACTTTGTTTCCAGTCTTTTTTCTTTCTTTTTTCTGTTTGTTTGTTTGTTTGAGACAAAGTCTCACTCTGTCATCCTGGGTAGAGTGCTGTGGTATTGTACCTCACAAAATTCTCAAACTCCAGGTCTCAAACAATCCTCTTGCCTCAGCCTCCCAAGTAGCTGGGACTACAGACACAACACCTAGCTAGGTTTCTCTATTTATTTTTATTTTTATTTTAGTAGAAATGGGGTCTTGCTGTTGCTCGGGCTGATCTCCAACTTCTAAACTCAAGCAATCCACCTCCCTCAGTCTCCCTTCTAGGATTACAGGCATGCACAGTCTTTCTTTTTTCTATCTTCTTTTTTTTTTTTTTGAGGTTTAGAGAAAGAGAAATCCTTTCTTTAATCCCTTGTGTGTTTTTAATTTTTCATTGTTTTCTTTAAAGATGTCCAAATAATACTTTGAATATCTGATTCCTTAAAAAGGAAGTTAGGTACTAAATGTATATTTTTATTTTTTTTTAACTTTGTGGAGTTTTGAATTTATGATGAATTTTGGCTGTGTATATATCAAATGTTACATTTGGCATTTGCAATGTGAAGTAGTAGACATGATCAAAAACTATCACCAGTAAAATGCTACTGCTAGTATTTTCAATAATATTCAACTTTTTTTTAGCTATTGATAGATATAGCTAAGCAGGAAACTTAAATAACTGGTTTAAATATTGGAGAAAATAATGATTATCTCAATTTCTAATGATATAGCCATATACCTAGGATACTTAATATTCTACTTTTAATACTCTTATTTTTTTAAAAAGCAATTACAAACAAAAAAGATTTCTGCAAAAACAGATGCACACTACAAATTTTAAATAAGATATACAGAATATAAAATAAAATAAATATTTCTAATGGGCTTAGTGGAATGAAAGTAATATGAAATAAACAGGAGTCTACCAAAAATGAGTTAGCTGATCTGAAAAAAAAGAAAAGAAGCAAAAACAAAAACAAAAAAACAAAAGAAAACCAAGCAGGTCTAGAAAGTCTAGAAAGGTCTAGATGATTGAACTAAAAAGAATATTTTTGCTTAGGTATAACTAAAGAAACAACTAGGTAACTGAGATCTGAAGAGATCACATAGGAATATCAGAAAGCAACAAATAAATAGAAAATATGAAAGAAAGCTTAAGTGACATTGAAGACTGAGTGAAAATTTTTATATCAAATAACATTCTAGACAAACAATATAGGAAGAATAAAAGAGATACAGCATTAAATGGGACAACTACTAAAATTTTCTAGGTTTTATAAAAGACAAAACTCTACTTATTATAAGTCCAATGAATCACTTATAATGAATAGGCAATTCAGAGAAAATTAAATCAGTGAAATATACATTAAAATGAGAGTATAAATTCAATAGATTGCTTTAACAAATTGAAAAGCTGAAACATACCAAGTTTTGGTTAAGAGGAAACAATGAGAATTCTTATGAACTGATAATACTTTAAGTGTAATTAAATACTCTGAAAGCAAATAGTCAGCATTAATAAAAATCCAAACCATATTTTCACTTTGGCATAGGAATCCCACTTTTAGAATTCAACTTGTTTGTTTCAATATAATTTAGAGAGGCAAAATTCAAAGAACTTCAGAAAAAAAAATATGCATAAATGAAGGGAAGTATTCATGGCTAAAACTTCTTAGACTATATGATCTCATTAATGTACAATTATATATATTTATGAGGGCATAAAGAGATTCATGAAGTATAATAGTAGCATATCAATGATACTTATCTCATGGGATTCAATCTACATGGGTTTTATTTTATTCTTTACTATTTTATGTATTATTGAAAGTTTGTCAATAAGCATGTATTGTTAAAAACAATAATAAAAATAATAAACTCTTTTTTTTTGTGGAAGAACAAAACAGAACCACAAAATTTGTATATTTGATCAGGGCTGATATTGATGTGACACGTAACATATGGGGTTTTATTATTAAAATTGGATCTTATAAAATGAACAAGCAACTTTTAACATGATTAACAAATAATACAACCATGAGTCACCTTTCAAAGTCACAAAGAACAGAGAGAAAATTTCCAAAGCAGTTGAACACATCCGAAGATGATTTTATTTATGCAGCAAAGAGAAAGCCACTTCAGAATAAAGGTTACAATCACATTCCTCGGCGTTCACAGAGCCACTGATGCCTTCATTCAGTTCAAATTTAAACTCCATTATTATGTCAGTGCCACGAGGGCAAAGGCTTCATTTATCTTGTTCTGGGTCATATGCTCAATCTAGCACAGAGACTGCCTCATCACAGAAACTATTTACTAAAGAGTGAACAGACTTGCACATTCATTCAAGATAAAATTTTCTTGCTTTCGATAGTCTAAATTTCTCCCACCAATATGTTTAGTAATTTCTATTTTCAAAGAAATTAAACCTGAATATCAGGGTTAGTAATAAGAATGAATACTGATTTAGTCTTTGTAAGTGTCAGCTATTGTTCTCAGTGCTTTGTTTATATTAGCTCATTTAAACATTACAGCCAATATTATCCCCAATTTACAAATGATAAGACTGAAGCATTTGTCTGTTTAATTTCCATGGCTACCCAGCTTCAGATCCAAGGTTTGAGTCTAGGTAGTCCTTCCCTGGAGTCCAGGTTTCCCTTCAGCCATCTCTGACAATACAGAGATGCAGGAATACTCTAGACCAGACCTTCACAGTTGACACATGTTGGTTTTATTTTCTGTGCTGAGATTGGCTTCATCACTACTTAGCACCAGAGCAGTGATAGTTTAGGTAAATGATATAATAGATGTGAACAGTTTGCCATTTAAACCAAGTTGGTGGAAATAATTCATAAGAGAAAAACCAAACTATGTCATGAGTCTTAAGAGACAAAGGCAGAGAAGAAGGAGGCCAGAGACAGGTGAGGATGGGTCTGAGAGGATGGGGTGTGACTAAAATGAGGAGGAGCAGGAAGATGTGCATGCCCCTGTACACATAGACAAACCAGAATGTTGGTGTGCAGACAGGAGGGACAAAGAAATCACCAAGGAAAAATGTCTGGACATTAAGTATCACTTCTGGGTAACAGCAAGAATTGGAACAGCAGGAGAAGGCAGTAGATCCACAACCTATTCTGAGCCAGAGGTTTTCTGAGTTACAACCTACTATACCTACTAAGCCCCAGGGAAGGGCTGGCTTTGGGATAGAACTCAGGCTTGGGAAACAGTGATCCAGGCAGGATTTTTTGTAGATTTAAGTTTGGTTAATTTTCTCTTTTAAAACATTTAACAAAAAAGCAAAAACAGAGAAGAAACAGTCATAGTTTCACCACCCCAAAATAGTGCTATTAAAACAGTGTATGGAGTCTTGTGTTTAGAAAAATGGCTGTAACATTTTTCAAACATGTAAAAAGGAGAAAGATGAGTAAGATGCGCTCTCACGTAGTCTGCACTCAAGCTCAAGACCTCTCCTGTTTCTTCTAGGTCCCTCCTGTATTGTTCATACACATACCCACTAAGAAAACACTGTCATACGTCCCAGAAATGTGGTAAATGTTCTTCTCTTAATATGATACTATAATTATCAATAAATTGGTGTGTTCATAAAAATAAATTTAAATTATGATTTTCCTTGGATTTATATACCATTCCCTTTTTAGCAAATATTATGAATTGCATATTGTATTTTATTTGTGCTTAGTTTGTTCCCAATTTTTTGAACCAGATAACACGTTCCTAACATATATACATGGGGTGTATCACATACACACATAGTATTATATAGCATTTACTATTTTGCTGTCACATATATGCATACATATACCTAAACATACATTACGTATATGCTTATATCTTTGTATACTATTCCAATTACATCATAAGAATAAACTGTTAGAGCTGGATTCCTAAATCAAAGAATGTGTTTTAGTATAATTTTTATGTTTATTATCAAATAATACTCCAGAAATTTTCTATTTTGCACTTTTACCAATAGCTTGTAGATGTACCTATTTCCTCATTGACTCAGTGATATGCAGTATTGGCTTTCTTTTTAATCTTTTAAATGTTGATTATTTTAAGTGGTTTCATTGATTAAATTCACAAATCTTTGAATAGTACTGATAGTAGATATTTTTGTATTTATGAGCCAAGAGACATTTGCCAGGGAAAATGAGAAAACGTGACTAAAATTAAAAAGACTAATTTCATAAACTACCCATTCTGTTTTGTTTCATTAAATCAATGCTTGTGTTTTTCTAGACACATTTAACAAAGGAGAACTGTGCATTCCAAAAATATGTGTTTAATATTTATTTAATATTCTGAGAAAGGATGGATGGCTTTAAAGGAGATTGTCTAGCAAATTAGATTAACTATATTTAGCATTCAGTTACAAAGGCAGTGAGGTTTATATTCATCAAATATGAATGCTACCTAAATTCACTTTCTTGTTCTGTATTATCACCTTATGAGCAGCTGTTTTCCATTTGAAAAGATTTATTATTTGAGTAGGTTACATCATGGTTTGATAGCTTATAAAACCTTAAACACCAGCCACTGGAGCACTAAGTTAGTTGCATATAACCTCATTTCAAAAAATAGAAATACATGATCGTAAAAGGAAGCATGCAAACAGTATCTGTGCAAATGTTTGTGTGCTTTTTTCTTCCCAAAGTTAACTATTCTATAGCTGTCAATGCATTATGCTTTAAGAAGCTTTGTTATCATCCTTTTGATGGAGGATTCTGAGTATACTCAACTGTTTTTTTTTTCTGATATAAGAATGCTAAATGACTTTTAGAATCTAGCACTGAAAGTCATCAGAGAGGGAATAATGGCAAAAGGGAAATCAGGCAAATTGCTTTATATTATGCATAACTAAAAGGCCAGATGGTTTAACAGGATTTTTATTTTCAGAACCACCCACTGCAGGATTTTTAACTAAGTCCCAAGTCAAATACAGTACTGCCAGATTGAGTTTAACAACGTCTAGACCAAAGTTCATTGCCTTATCCAGGCAAGTCCAGGTTCCTTATCTTTGTAATGCTGCCGGGCCTGTCTGCCATCTGAATTTTTGCTGGGAATCTGCTGTTGTTACACTGATTTTGAACACAGATTGACATACCATCCTCTAAGTCTTTCAGATAGAGATAAAATAAAGGATTAGACACGGTACATCCTTCAGAAATACTCCAGGTTCTACCTTTTACTCTTATTATGCAAGATTCAGGGTAATATAAATTGGGCAGTAACATTCAGTGTTTTATATAATCATCACTTTTATCCCATTTTGAAGTCTACTATAGTGACCACCTTGGTCATCAAAGAGAACTCAGAAAATTGATCCAGCATATCAAACAAGTTAGTTGTATAATTCACTGTAAGATTGGGTCTGAGCTATTTATTTATTTATTTTCATTTTCCTTCATCCCTATATTTAGTATGCTTAAATTCTGGCAAAAGATTGCAAACTAAATAGCCAAATGCCTCAGGAAAGGCTGTACTTTTGCTATTTCCTGACCAACAGGAAATGTGTTGGCTCATGATTCTGGCCAGAAAAGGCTAACAACTGTTGAAAGTGATTCAGTCCATTTTTGAAGACCCAAAGTCAGGAAAACAATGCTTAGCCTCCTGGTAACATCCAAACTTTACAGTGTATTTCATACTGAAAGGAAAAACCTAGGACTTGATCAACATCAATTAACCCCAAAGAGATGACTGGTAAAATATAAGCACAATTTCATTCCAATTGCCTAAGATTGGATTTTTTTTTTTTTTAAATGAGGTTGAGTCACTTTTCTAAAGAATTTTGTAATAAATCAGTTTTATGTCAAAAGGTCATGAAGGATGCCTTTGGCATCTGTACTGGTTGACCTTCTATCTCTCCTCATAGCTCCTTTATGGAGTATGGCTTGGAGTTGCCCGTCTGGCTTTCTTTGCCTCTATTGTCTTCTAAGAGTTCACTGGCTGCTTGGGTTCCTGGCCAGCTCCTGTTCTTCCCTACCCACTTGGAAAAATCAGATAGCACTACCTTACTTTGACTTCCCAATTCAGGCACTTTCCACTATAGCCAAATCCCCCAGGACCACAGCAATTATTAAGCAGTAAAAATGCCAGACTTGAAAAAAATTTTCTGGCTCGGTTCACAATTGGATTGAACAGCACACAAACACAGTGGCTTAGACTAACCATTGTATCATTTTACATACAGGAGGGAGAATCCCTGGAGCCTTAGATACTGCTTTACCCAAGCAATATAGGAATAAGCATCTTGCTTTTAACTATAAATCCCCGCTGAGTGTTTTAATGGTCCCTTTTAATGGAAAGTGAGTGTGATACATTCATTTCCAGATAATTTATACCTGGGTTATCTGTATTTTAAGTCTGCATATTCAGAAAAAAAAAATCCCAATCTTATGTTTAGCTATACTTAACGTTTAAGAGTAATGATAGTGAAATATTAAGTGAGTAACCTGGGGTTGAGAATTTACTAGTTAAGTAATTAGTCTCTGTTGTCACAGTATATAAGTTCAAATGACATTTTTACCACTTACTAATTGTGTGACCTGGAGCAAATCACACAATCTTTCTTCATTTCAATTTATCTATCCACAAATGGGTATAAAAATGGTACTTGATTATAGCATTAAAGGAGGTAATCATACAAAGATTCAAGAGTATTGCCTTTAGTATATATTATGTAAAATGCATATTTTACTCAATATATACTAAGGGTATACATATTATGTGGTGTGTAAGGAATCTCTTTTGGTTTTGTAGATTTGGGGAGGGTAACTGGAGTGAATCACAATTACCTTTTTTTCTCCACCATCTTAAGTCTCCATATCTCTTTCCTGGTTTCGCTACACACCTATGACCTGTCAAAAGTGGGTCGTGTAGTACAGTTTCCTACATCTTAACTTGGATCTTTTCTTCTGGTGGGTTTTGTTGAGAATACATCAGACTTCCTTTATGAAAGAGAACAGTATTGTCAAGTGCCTCAGGTTCATTCTTTCTTTTCGTTCTTGCCAATACTTGGTAAGCACCTTTATTACACCTTTATTATTTCTTTTATAAAATCTTGTATACATTCTTCTTTCTCTCCTGGTCATCATTCTCCAGTCATCATTCTCTTGATGACAGTCTAAGTTCTCTTCCCCTTCTCAGAAATATACACCATCTTCTTTCCTTTTCAATATAATTACCAGTGTCAGATCTTTAAAAAATATTCATTTTCTTCAATAAATTATATTAAACATTTTTTATTCTCTTTCTCTTTTCCTTGACTATTGCTATTAGCCAGCAAAAGTCCTTGTTCTCAAAATAATACAGACAGCATATCACACACAAAGTATAGCCCAACAATTTGGACCTTATCTCAGCAGGATTCTAGGGAACATCAATAAAAGGGTAGTTTTTGAGCAGTTTAAAAAAAAAAGTGATCATGAGGAATCAGCGTGTTTGCATTTAGAACAAGTCATGGTGGATACAGTTCATTTCTTTCTTTGATAAGATTACTAAACAGATAGTCAGAAAAATGTATTAAGCATGACATAACTGGGCTTCAGCAAGCAATTTAACAAGATTTCTCATGATGTTCTTAAGGTCCAGATAGAGGGAATGTGGCCAACTACAACAGTAGTTAGGTTGAAAAGTAACTATTCAGATGATCCTTCCCCAAATGGTGCCAATTAATGTCAGCTTTCTCGGTGCTTTCTGGAGGCATGCCACTGGGCCCTCCATCCTTCATTCTGTACCTTTGACCGAATATTCTCTTCAGTGACTGAGACAAAGGAAAAAAAGCATGTTTACCAAGTTTAAACACAGCAGAAAACTGAGGATTTATTAATATGTTAATAAGTACATAAAAGTGAATATGGGGGAAATGTGGCATATCTGAATTCCGACCATATAACAAATTCTAAATACTGACTGAATCAATTGGCAGGGAATTCATTAATTTTAGTGTGAAGAAGGCCCCAAAAGAGAAAAATAAAGTCTCACATCAATGCTGGTGCATTAATGAATACAGGGTAATGGCACCGAAACTGTGATGGTCCCACTGGATTCTGTGCTGCTCTGACCACCACTGGAGTTTGGAGTTTTGTCATTTTTGTTATGACTATTATAATCAGGAAAGAAAAAGTCACTTTTATTCTTTCTTAACAGTAGAGAGCAGGAGATATTTTGGTTGCTTTGAGAAGTATCTCCCTGTAGTTTAGTAACGAGAAGATGCAATTGAGATGAATCATCAAATGGGCCTCTGTCACTCTTTTTGGGTAACATTTGATGCAGAGATTTTGTTAGCACTTTATATAAATATAACATTTTATAGTGAATTATGTAATCTAACAGCTGGATGCGATAGTTAAATAATAAAAATGAAAATGGCCTATGCATTTCAATTTTCTTTTTCAGGCATAATTTTTCTTTACAGTCATGGGCTACATAATGACGTTTCAGTCAGTAGTGGACTATAGAAATGGTGGTGGTACCATAACATTATCATGAAGCTAAAAAATTCCTATTTCCTATACTATATTTTGTATGATTATTTTAGAGAATTATTCATTTTATGTAAAAGTAATTAACTGTGAGACAGCCTCAGGCAGGTTCCTCAGGAGGTATTCCAAAAGGCATTGTTATCATGGAGAGACAGATCTATGTATGATACTGCCCCTGGAAGCCTTTCTGTGGGATGAAAGGCCGATGTGGGAAACAGTGATATTGCTGATCCTGGCCTTCTGTGGGCTTACAATAATGTGGGTGTTTGTGTCTTAGCTTTTAAGAAAAAGTTCTAAAGAAAAAAATTTTTTTAAGTTCAAAAATAGAAAAAAAGCTATAAAATAAAGATATAAAGAGATAAAATAGTTTTGTATAGCTTTACAATGTGTCCTTTAAACTGTTACAAAAGAAGCAAAAAGTTAAAAAAAATTGAAATGTTTATAGAGAAAATAAGTTGTAATAAACTAAGATTAATTATTGTAGAAGAAAGTATATATTATATAAATTTAGTGTACTTCACTGTACAGTGTTTATAAAGTCTATGGTAGTATACGGGATTGTTCCAGGCCTTCACATTCATTCAGCACTTGCTCACTGACTTACCTAAAGCAACTTCCAGTCCTTACATTCCATTCATGGTAGGTACCCTATATAGGAGTGTTATTTTCTGTCTTTTGTACCATATTTGTACTGTACCTGCTTTATGTTCAGATATACAAATACTCATCATGTATTATAACTGCCTATAGTATTCAGTGCAATAGCAAGCAGTACAGGTCTGTATCCTAAAAGCAGTAGGCCATATCTTATAGCTTAGATGTGTAGTAGACTGTACCATCTAGGGTTTCAAAGTACATTCGGTGATGTGGGTATCCCCATCTTTAATCATGACTGTGTTCGACTAATATTAACTCCCATGACCACCACAGTTCAAGTATATCATTTAATACAATGTAGTCTTAGAGTGGATGTACTAATATCAATTAAAGTAGGGATATCCTCTTTGTTATTGACTTCAAATTTGTAATGGATTAAACTTTTGTTTAGGCTCAGCACCTATGGCTCAAGTGGCTAAGGCGCCAGCCACATACACCTAAGGTGGCGGGTTCGAATCCAGCCCGGGCCTGCCAAATAACAATCACGGCTGCAACCCAAAAATAGCTGGGCATTGTGGCAGGCACCTGTGGTCCCAGCTACTTGGGAGGCAGAAGCAGGAGACTCGCTTGAGCCCAGGAGTTGGAGGTTGCTGTGAGTCTGTGATGCCACAGCCCTCTACCCAGAGGGACAACTTGAGGCTCTGTCTCAAAAAAAAAAAAAAAAAAAAAAAACTTTTGTTTACATCTTGATTCCATGAATTTTCTTCTTCATAGTTGAATTTTATCTACCTAGTGATTCAGAAATCTTATTCTCTTCTATTTTTTAATCTGCTATCTTCAACATGTTTCAGAGTTGTTATTCTTATCTGAGTTAAGTCAACATTTCAGATTGGAGCACATGTATGGCCCTGACCTGGAGGAAGCACATTTCACTTCTGCTCATATTTCACTGGTCAGAACTTAGCCATGGGGCTACACCTAGCTGCAAAAGAGGCAGAAAATGTTTATAGCTGTAATCCATGAAGAAAAGAAAATGGGTTTGGAGAACAGCTGGCCTGGTTCTACCTGTATGTGTTTCTACAAGTTTATCTGAGGATGATCAAAGAAACTGGGAAGAAAGTTTACAAATAAATAACAAACACTCATAGGGCCATTACATTCACAGGAGAAGGTGGTGTATGAACTATATTATGAAGCAATTATTAAAAATATAGAGAAAAGAACTTAGGAACAGGACATAAAAACAAGAGGAAGATCCAAGATATATTTAAAAAAACTGCTGCAACCCAATAACCAGGAAAACAGATATACTGATTAAAAAAATGAGCAAAGGCCTTGAATAGACATTTCTCCAAAAAACATACACAGAGAACCAATAAGCACATGTAAAGATGCTAAACATCAATAATTAGAGAAATGCAAACCAAAACCACAGTGAGATTATTTCATATCAATAGGATGGCTACTATAACAACAACAATAACAGAAACAAACAGAAAGTAACAAGTGTAGAGGAGGATTTGGAGAAATTGGAAAACTTGTGCACCATTGGTGAAAATGGAAAATAGTTCAGCTTCTACTTAAAATAATATGCAGTGACTAAAATATTTAAAAGCAAAATTATATGATTGAACAATTCCATGTGCAAGTTATGTACCCCAAAGAATTGAAAGCAGAGTCTTTAAGAGATATCTGTGTACCCAAATTTATAGGAGAGCATTTTTCACAATAGCCAAAAAATGGAAGCAGCCAAAGTGACTACTGGTGGATAAATGGATAAAAAAATTATATTCATAAAGTAGAATATTAGGTTTAAGAAGGAATGAAAAGCAACATAATATTAATACAACATAGATAAACATCAGGAACATGATACTAAGTGAAACAAGCCAGCCACATTTTTATTTATATGAGTACGTAGGCTAATTCCATTCGCACAGGCAGAAAGTAGAATGCTGATTTCCAGTGGTCGCGGGAGGAATTATTGTTTAATGTCTATTTTATATGTTTAATGTTATATAATATATAATATATAATAACATATAATAATGTTATATGTTTAATTATTGTACAAGAAGGGTCATAAGAAGCAAGTGTGGAAACATCATGGAAGAAAATGTGGAGAGCAAGAAGCAAAGAGAAAGAGCAAGTAAGATGCTCTTGTTTCTGCTTACCAGTCAGAAGGTTATTGGAGCAGGGCACGCTTAGGGGGTCGGTTTTATTTAGGGACAAAAAAGGAAAAAGAATGGCAAAAGGAAGATTTTTGCAGTGGATATAAAAGCTCTCGAGGGCAGGGAGAGAGATTGGCAATTAGATTAAATTTTCTGATGTCCTAGGATTATTTATTTTTATTTGACTCTACTTTGCCTTCTGCCATGCATGGCCATCACATGGCTGCTTGTTTGACGCTACAATTGTCTCATTTTGACACTTGTTATTTTTAAGAGCAAATCTCCTTGACAAACATGCTGATAACACAAACCATCTCTTACTTCATCTCTTCGCCACGTGTTTTCAGTTTGATCTTAAACTAAAGCTGTCTCTTCCTCACATGATTGTATTAAACTCTCTCCAAAAGGGACTTGACATGTAAGAGAAATACTCACAAGCCATGCCATATTCTCACATGTTCTTAGCTTGGAGTCTACAGATTTTATACCTGAGGGGAGAAAATCCTGGCCAACTTGATCTTTTTCAGTATAACACTTATTCAGGAGGATTTGTTCTTTCTCTTCCTGCTCTGGCTTTAGAAATTTGAATGACGCTTTGAGTTTCTGAAATTTAAGTGCCATTCAAATTGACTATGGTGGATAAGAATCACTTTCCCCTTGTGGAAAGTCTTTGGGAAACTTTGAGATTCAGTCTTGGTGCCAATTCTGTGTTTACCTGATTAATATTTAAGAAAGCACACGCCTCTTCCAAACCTCATTTTCACACGGCAGAGTATTTGTTTTTAATGTCTCTCAAGGATTTTCTTTTAAAATCTTCTTTTAAATGTTTTCAATATACAATATAAGGGGAGCAGTGCCTGTGGCTCAAAGGAGTAAGGCACTAGCCCCATATGCTGGAGGTGGGGGTTTCAAACCCAGCCCTGGCCAAAAACTGAAAAAAAAAAAAAAATATATATATATATATATGTATGTACACAATATAAGATGATAATGTATTTGTGCTAATGAGAGAAATCTGCTTTGTTCCACTTAGTAATGAATTGAGACAGAGACACTACTAATGGATATGATTACATAATTATAAACCATGTGCTGGAGGTAAGAACTCTGCAGGCATTACATCATTTAATCCTTCAGCCTACTGCAATGTGAACTATTGTTTTATCTATTTTACAGAAGAAGAAACTGAAGCTTAAAGAAGTTAAGGAACTTAAGGAACTCATTAAAGGTGAAGCTTAAAGAAATTAAGAAAGTTAACTTAAGGAACTCATCCAAGAATTCTTAGGTAGCAGAACCATTCACTTAAAAATGGAATGAAAACAGAATCAAAATAATTTTATTTTATTGTGTTAAAAAAAACAGTTGAAAGACACCTGAAGAGGAAGTAAGAATAAGGGAAATGTCCACTTGTATCTGAGTACTTTGCTTTAGACTATGCCAATTACTTGTGGCTAGATAAAGGGGTTTTTTGTTTATTTGTTTTCTGGGCAGTTGGTGAGGACCACCAGAGAAAAACAAAGCAAAACAAAAAGCAAACAAAAGCAATTTTCCCACAGTCCAGCATGCTAATTTTAGATCTTGTGTCTTGTGTTGCTGCATCTGTTTCTCACATTGAATTTGATTCTAGCTAGATTGGGTGTCTGCCTTTCATCATTTATGAGCCTCAACTTTTCTTCATTATTGACCGCTGACATTCTGTTCCTCTCCTTTTCCCTTCATAAGAGAGGAAGATTCAAGGGCAAATGAAAGAAAGCAGCCATGGAATTTTGTTTTCAATTCTCCTTCTTCTTATTTTACACATTCTTTGGGGAGTTATCTACTGCATATAGAACTTCAATTACCATCAATGTGCTGAGGACTGACATTCCCTTATCTCCTGATTTTGCAAACATTATTTTGAGAAATTTATTGAATAGCTCAACCTAAATGGTTTAGAAAAACAGAACTTCTCAACTCTCAAATATATAAGAATCACCTGGGCATCTTGTTGAAGTGCAGATTTTGATGTAGGTAAAGGGATGAAGGCAGGAAGTGCACATTTCAAGCATTCCTGATGTTGGCCAGTAGCACCTGTCCATGGATAATGTGTTGAACAATAAAAGTCTGGAGGCACATTAAGCCCTTCCTACTCCAAATAGACTTTATTATGTTTATTTAAATCAATTGTTCCTCCTGTCTATTTTTACAGATGGTGTTACCATTTCAGAAAATATTTAAGAAGTCATTGAGGGTCTTCCTAGATTCTTTCTGTTCTCTCACAAGTTCACATTCCCAATGTCCCAACAAATTCCTCAAACAAAGATGTAGTTTTAAACGTTTGGTAAATAAAAGAATATATGTATGAACCTAAAAATTGACAGATGAATGAATAAATGGATAATCAGCTGGGCTTTGTGGGAGAACCCAAGTTCCTAGGAAAGAGATGACTGATGGTAAGGTGGTGGGTTCGTCAGTCTGCCAAGACACAGCACTGTGAAACAAGAAATAAAGCAAACATTTATTGATAAGAATTGGGCTAAAACTGGAACTAAACCTGGAAAGAAGGCAAAACTGGAGATAAATTCAGAATCAGACAGCAAAACTGCTTTCATACTTACCCTATGATTATGGACTTGTGTTCTTCAAGTTCCTTTATCCTGGGGTCAGGATTAGCTTCAAACATTTTGCTGTAGGTAGGTTTGCCCGGGGAGTCATGTGACTTCCCAGCTACAGGGTGAGGTTAAAACGAAGCAGTGTCTGACACAGACTTAAGAATTTATTTTACTTTTATAACTGTTTACAACCATTTTGAAAGAATCTTCCTAAGTGGGTCATACGAATTGTAGAAGATTGTGAATCTGGAAAAATCATTCCTGGTAAGATAATATGTGTCTTTGCTCTGTGATTTTGTTCCTTTTAAATAAATCACTTGACACCTAAGGTAAAGATTTAAAGTTTGCTTTGATTTCAACTTAGATTTGTAAAACAGAGTAAACTGATGGTTTTTTTTAAAACTTAATGTATTATATAGAAAAATATCACAGTAATTGTGAAGTTTGAATTTGCTTTTTCTTTAGCTATCAATACTGTGATCACCTAAAGAAAATCAATTCATAACCTAATGGCTACTCTGGAGTCAAGGAGCTATTAGTCATTATAATTCTTAACTTCCTCCCTAACTGTTAGTTGCCAAGTTCCTTCATTTTTCTCCATAGATAACAGTGCTGTTTGGAACCCTAAAAGTAGTTTCCAAGATATCTTCTAGGCTCTGCCTTCCAATGGATTGGCTAAACTGCCTGGACCAGCAGCCCACACCAAGCAAACCAACTCAACTGGAATCTTTTCCCTAGGAACTGAAGCAAAACAAGATGATGTCCACACCTCTATAACTTTGCCCCAACCAATTAGTAACCTTTATCACATAATCCCCTACCTGTGAAACTATCCTTAAAAATCCTGTCTACTCAATTCTTGGGTTTTAAGAGATTTCTCCCATCTCCCTGCATATTGCTCTGCAGAATAAACTCATTCGCTATTGCAACCCCGACTGTCTCAGTGAATTGGCTCTTCTCTGTGCAGTGGACAGTACAACCCACTTGCATGGTAACATCATCCCTCACCTTTGAGGACAGTACTGATAGAGTAGAATGGTGAATAGCTCTACAATCTGAAGAAATCTTTACCTGCAGTAGCAAAGTTGAAATCTTGGGGAAAGCCCTGGGGATGTCAAGAGCTAATGTGACGATTGAAAAATTTGAGAAACCTGTATATTTTTAAAGGTTTATTAAGTGAAAGACACTTCCCACTGAAAGTAGGCTAGAGGTCAGGATGAAGGGACAGTGTAGTTGAGAAAAACAGTTTAGTTTGTTCCTTTTTTATTTTACCATTTCATGTGGCACAGCTTGACTTAGTGGGTTAGGTAGGTAACTGACCAAACTAAAGATTTTGAGAAAAAGTTACACATCAAGGAAATTCAGCAGAAGCTGTCACCAAATATCTGGAAACTGAGATGTGTGTAGGAAAAGTGGGGGAGTCAACATTGTCACTATTGACTCCCTTTCTTTTTGCCTTTTTTTTTGACACAGGTGACTACTTTTATTCTTAGATTCTGTCTTCTCATGGCTTCTTTTCAAGGCATATGGGAGAAATCTTTCTTAAAACTTCCTCCTTATGCCTAAAATCACACATACTACATATCAGGTAGCCCTAGCTAGTCTTCTTAAATATATTAAAGGAAATTGGAAATAATTTATCCACACATATATGGATGGATTTATTTATCCATATTTATATGTATATATATTATACATAGAAATAACTTGTCCATATATATATATTTTGTAGCTGGGACTATAGATACCCACCACAATGTTCTATTTTTGGAGACAGGTATTTTTAGAGACGGGGGACCTCACTCTAGCTCAGAGCTGGTCTCGAACTCAGGAGCTTAGGCAATCCAACGGCCTCGGGCATGAGCCACCATGCCTGGCAACTACATTTATTTTTGAGATGATTGTGGTAATCTGTTAGGAATGCTGTTGGCAGCAAGAAAGAGAAAGCCCTACCAACTGAGGGTTTATCTTTCTACTATAACAAAAAGTCCAGATATAAGCAGTTGCCGGTTTGTTTAAGTTACTCAACTATTATTCAAGCCAACTTCTGTTTGTCTCTCACTGGCTAAAGTTACATGGCATGGTAAATGATAGCTGTAAGCTAGGTTGAAAACTGAATACAGGAAATCCCAGAGTTACAAATGTCTGACTTAAGTACAATTTACATGCACTTATGAAACGGGGCTATTATAAGTCCCAGAGTTAAAAACATCTGATTGATGTACACCTTGCACTTATGAACAGAGATTATTATAAGTAATTGGTAAATGTACCTGTTCCACCTTACACACAAATTCAATTTAAGAACATGCCTACAGACCCTCTCCTTCCTAACCCAGGATCTGCCTGTACTCATTTTCCCAGACTTTATAATGGAGGTAGGCAAATATCAAAATGCCAAGTCTAAACTGGTCCTTTTGTCGTGATGAGCCATTCATATTAGAAAATAAATGAACTGTGTGAGTTCCTAGCCCAGTGAGTCTCAAACCATAAGCCATATGAACATCTCATGAAATTCTTGGGGCCCATGAACAGAAGTTTTTCTTGGGTGGAGCCAAAGGATTTCAAAAAGTGCCAGAGATCATTTTGATGCCTTTTGAAAGCTGCCATGTTATTAATAGTTGAGATTTTTGATATAAGATAGTTTCTCAATCCTGGCTATGTGACAGAATTATCTGTGGAGGTTCTTAAAAGTGCATATGCCTAGGCTTCTTCTGAGATTGACTTATTTGTCAAGGTGGAAGGTGAGAGAAGAGCAAGTATTTGAATTTAAACTTACTAGTAATACTGACTTACTTAATTTGCAGCTTAGATAGTTGTCCCTGTTTCAATAAACTTTCCAGGTGATTCTGATGCATACCAGAGTTTGAGAACCTGGAAGGGCACTGCTGACTGTTTCCCAGCTTTGCATATGCAAAATTAATTGACTATCTTAAAAACAACTCAGTTGATTAAAGTATGTGTATACTATGTTGTAATGTAGTAATTTTGGAATTGGGGTGAATGTTCACAAATGATCTAACAGCTAACACAGTAATTAAATACTGTATTTGACCTGCCTATCTTGGGTATTTGTTAGGTTAGTATTTTTTATTTTTTGAGACAGAGCCTCAAGCTGTCCCCCTGGGTAGAATGCCGTGGCCTCACGGCTCACAGCAACCTCCAACTCCTGAGCTCAAGCGAGTCTCCTGCCTCAGCTTCCCAAGTAGCTGGGACCACAGGTGCCCGCCACAATGCCTGGCTATTTTTTGGTTACAGCCGTCATTGTTGTTTTGGCGGGCCTAGGCTGGATTTGAACCCGCCACCTTAGGTGTATGTGGCTGGTGCCTTAGCCACTTGAGCCACAGGCGCTGAGCCAGGTTACTATTTTTAAACAGTTCTTGATAATCAGCAATGTTGTGTGTGTACATTACTTTTTCTTAGCTTTTAAGGAAGAGCTAAGGAAATTGAAAACAGTTCTTATATTTATAAACTAGGAAAGAATGCAGTATAAACGTGTAAACACAAATGTATAAATCTATTTTCTTTCAGACCTTAGCTATATTTTATATTTCTGTGATTGGTGACTATGTTACAGGTAGGCAACCTATCTAGCAAAAAATTGAATTAGCTCATATGTCAAAAAGCGAAACCGTCTTCATAGCATGTGTAAATATATGTCTTTCTTCCATTCAATTTGCCTTCCCAATTTTAATTATTAATTGCTTTAATATGGGGCCTATTATTTTCTCATCTGTTTTTAGGAAGGTATGTTGTTTCTCTTTATGTTATTTCTTTTGGAAAAGTTAGTTTAGATTCACTTGGGCTGTCTTTTGCTCACATCAGGCAGTACAGTATTTCTTTTCTAGTTTTGAGAAAATAAGAAGTTAATTGGAAAAAATCTTTGGTTTTTTAGGTACTTTAAAAACTTTTTCTCTAGATATAGTGGCTTATGCCTGTAATCCTAGCACTCTTGAAGGCTAAGGTGGGAAGGTTGGTTGAAGTTAGTGGTTCAAGACCATTGTTACCAAGAACAGTATGCTGTTACTAAAAATAGAAAAACTAGCCAGGCACGGTGGCATGCACCTGTAGTCCAAGCTACTCAGAAGGCTGCAGCAGGAGCATTGCTTGAGCCCGGGAGTTTAAACTTATATTGAGCTGTGATGACAGCACTGCACTTTACCCAGGATGACAGAGCAAAACTCTGTCTCAAAAACAAAACAGGGCTCAATATGGTGGCACCCAGAGTGTGGCTTTTGCAGCGGCCGTGAGGTGAACTAAACCTGAACCTCTGCACTGTTTCCAAGCTAAGCTGGTCCACTCAGGGCCTCAAGAAGCCCGAGGCCAGTGTTGTGATTCAGACCATCGTGCGAGCAGGCCAGGCCATGTCTGGGCCAGCGAGGTGTTTCCCTCAACCAGTTCTGCAAGGTGTTCAATGAGAAGACGAAGGACATAAAAGAAGGCATTCCATTGCTTACCAAGATTTTTGTGAAGCCTGACAGGACATCTGAAATGAAGATTGGACAACCCACTGTTTCCTATTTCCTGAAGGCAGCTGTTGGCATTGAGAATGGAGCCCAGCAGACAGAGAAAGAGGTGGCAGGCCTGGTGACCTTGAAGCATGTGTATAAGATTGCCCGTGTCAAAACTCAGGATGAGGCCTTCGCCCTGCAGGATGTACCCCTGTCCTCTGTTGTCTGCTCTATCATTGGCTCTGCCCATTCTCTGGGCATTCAGGTGGTGATAGACCTCAGTGCAGAAGAGCTGGCAGCTTTCCAGAGGGAACGAGCTATATTCCTGGCTGCTCAGAAAGAGGCAGACTTGGTGGCCCAGGCAGAAGCTGACAAGAAGTGATCCTTTACACTCCCAAGATTTCGAAAGAAGCAGATGGGAAGGGGGACAGTTGGGAAGGCTTTCCACTCAGATCAGGAAGCAGGCAAGGTTGCCCATTATCCCCATTGCTCTTTAACATTGTAATGGTAGATGTCTTAGCCATCACAATTAGGCAAGAAAAGGTGATCAAGGGTATCCATATAGGGTCAGAGGAAAGCAAACTTTCACTCTTTGCTGATGATACAATTGTATATCTGCAAAACCCCAGGGATTCAACTATAAAACTCTTAAAAGTGATCAGGGAATACAGCAACATCTCATGTTGCAAAATCAATATTCACAAATCTATAGCCTTTATATATACCAAAAATAGTCAAGATTAAAAAACAGTGTAGGACTCTATTCCTTTTACAGTAGTGCCAAACAAGACTAAGTATTTGGGAGTTTACCTAACAAAGGATGTAAAAGATCTCTATAAAGAGAACTATGAAACCCTAAGAAAATAAATAGCTGAAGATGTTAACAAATGGAAAAACATACCATGTTATGGCTGGGAAGAATCAACACTGTTAAAATGTCCATACTACCAAAAGCAATATACAATTTGAATGTAATCCCTATTAAAGCACCACTGTCACTCTTTAAAGACCTTGAAAAAAAATAATACTTCATTTCATGTGAAATCAGAAAAAACCTTGAATAGCCAAGACATTACTCAGAAATACTAACAAATCAGAAGAATTATTCTACCAGACCTCAGATTATACTATAAATCAATGGTGATCAAAACAGTATGGTACTGGCACAAAAACAGAGAGGTAGATGTATGGAACAGAATAGAGAATCAAGAGATGAATCTAGCTACTTACTGTCATTTGATCTTTGATAAGCCAATTAAAAACACTCAGTGGAAGAAAAGATTCCCTATTTAACAAATGGTACTGGGTGAACCCCCACCTTTCACTATTAACTAAGATACATGCTCACTGGATTAAAGATTTAAACTTAAGACATGAAACTATAAAAATACTAGAAGAAATACTTAAAGAAATTGACCTGGGTGAATATTTTATGAGAAAGACACCCCAGGCAATTGAAGCAACACCAAAAATACATTACTGGGATCTGATCAAACTAAAAAGCTTCTGCACAGCAAAGAACACAGTAAGTAAAGCAAGCAGATAGCCCTCAGAATGGGAGAAGGTATTTGTAGGTTATGTCTCTGACAAAGGTTTAATAACCAGGATCCACAGAGAACTCAAATGTATTAGCAAGAAAAGAACAAGTGATCCCATGTCAGTGTGTGCAAGGGACTGGAAGAGAAACTTCTCTGAAGAAGACAGGTGCATGGCCTACAGACACATGAATAAATGCTCATCATCCTTAATCATCAGAAAAATGCAAATCAAAACCACTTTGACATATCATCTAGCCCCAGTAAGATTAGCCCAAATTACAAAATCCCAAAACCATAGATGTTGGTGTCGATGTATAGAAAAAGAAACAATTCTACACTGCTGGTGGGAATGAAAACTAATACGTTCCTTTTAGAAAGATGTTTAGAGGTCACTTAGGGATCTAAAATTGAACCTTCCATTTGATCCTTCAAGTTCTCTATTAGGTATATTTCCAGAGTATCAAAAATCACTTTGTAACAAAGATATTTACACCAGAACGTTTATTGCAGCCCAATTCATAATTGCTAAGTCATGGAAGAAGCCCAAGTGCCCATCAACCCATGAATGGATTAATAAACTGTGGTATCTGTACACCATGGAATATTATGCAGCCTTTAAAAAAGATGGAGACTTTACCTCTTTCATGTTTACATGGATGGAGCTGGAATATATTCTTCTTAGCAAAGTATCTCAAGAATGGAAGGAAAAGTATCCAATGTACTGAGCTCTACTAAGAAAGCATATGAATTACAGCTTCCATAGCTAATTACAGCTATAAGCATATGAATTTGCAGCTTCCATATGAAAGCTATAACCCAACTACAGCCCAAGAGGATGGGGAAGGAGAAGAGGGAGGGGAGGGGAGAGGGAAGGATGAGTAAATGGAGGGTAACTGGTGGGACCACACCTACATTGCATTTTACAAGGATACATGTTAAATCTACTAAGGGTAGAATATAAGTATTTTAAAACAATAACTAAGAAAATTCAGTGAAGGTTATGTTAACCAGTTTGATGGAAGTATTTCAAATTGTATATAAAACCAGCACATTGTACCCCATAATTGCATTAATGTACACAGATACGATTTAATTCAAAAAACAAACAAAAGGAATAGTAAAATAAGATGTATTTGCTGTTTTTAATAACTCAGTGTTGGTAAGAATGTCAGGAAAATGGCAATGTCATATATTGCTAAAGGAGATTCAGTTTTAGAACAAGCACTAGGAAACTGAAACTTTTCACCAAGTAGTTTCACATGCAGAAATAATGATTTCCCCATTTTTTTCACTTATCCACTACTAAGACTTCTATATCTCAGTAACTGTTTTACACACTAAGATTAGAGAAGTAGAAAATATAAAAAAGGATTCCCAAAACAGTGTAGCATTTTAAGAAAAGAAAAAAAATATTGAAAGGGTAGTATTCAATATATAATGATAACAAAAGATGAATACAGATCATATTTGGGCATCTTTTGTAATTGCAGAAGTCAGACATTACTTGAGTATTACAAAATGTATGTACATGCTTTTGGCACCCTCTGTATGTATATGTGTGTGTGTGTATGTATATACATATCCACCTTCCTAGTGAGAGTGAGGATCCTATTATAGTGTTCTTTAAAAGAGTTAAAATTGAAAACAGGCTCGGCGCCTGTGGCTCAATTGGCTAAGGTGCCAGCCAGGTACACCTAAGGTGGTGGGTTCAAATCCCCAGCCTGGGCCCGCCAAACAACAATGATGGCTGCAACCAAAAAATGGCCAGGCGTTGTGGTGGGCGCCTGTGGTCCCAGCTACTTGAGAGGTGGAGGCAGGAGACTCGCTTGAGCCCAGGAGTTGGAGCTTGCTATGAGCTGTGATGCCATGGCACTCTACCCAGGGGGATAGCTTGAGGCTCCGTCTCAAAAAAAAAAAAATTGAAAACAACTAAGTGTTTAAATAAGCAATTTGCTAAATAAATCATGTAGTCATACTGTAGAAAAAATTTAAGTACATATATATACTAGAATTATACACATATTTTGATCAATACAGAGTAAGAGGTAAATTGAAAGTTCTTACATTAGAATGGTAGTAGAATCAGTTTAGAATGATAATGATAACTTGTTTTTCTTCTGTTTATTTATATTTTTGCTATGTTGAGCATTTATAACTTTGCAATGGATTTAAGTACTATGGGACTCCAGCAGAAAGAGGGATCAATCACTCTGACTAAGGTTGTAAAGGAATTCTTTTGGAGACCTGACCAGAACATCAGAGTCGTAGAGGTAAAAATGAGTATATTCAGGGTTACATAGCAGCACACACCTATGCAGTAGGCCTCAGGGACACATTCTGGATATTATAAAGACTTGCATTAGTTTGGGGCATAGATTTTGATTATGACACACACATTAGCCATTACTAACATTGCGGGAGTGGGGTCATTGTATAGGATGATGAAGAAAATCATGTAAAAATGCTTTGCTTACTACCCTCCCTACATTTCTCAGGGTATTTCTTCCACATGGTTTTCTCCAAAGTTGTCATAATCACAATAATCATGTCAAGCTATCATCCTAACAAGTTTACATTTCCATGTATTACTTGTGTTAATACTTACTTGAAGTGCAACTAGTTACCCCAATTTTTTTCTGATGTGATTATGTTTATTTGTTTGTTTAGCCTAGGGCACATGTTACACTGTCTGGGGACTTTTTTTTCTTATTAAGTCATATATACATAGAGCATAAATACATTTATGCTTTTGTGGGATTCAATGTGTTGATTATTTGTACAAATTGGAGTGCTTATATCCTACTAATTAACATAGCTTTCACTTCGTTTACTTAATCACAGTGTTAAGACATATGTGTTCAATACTTGGTAGATTTGACTTGTGTACTTGCAATATGCTCCATATGTGTGATCCCACCATTAACTCTCCCTCTATCAAACAACCCCCATCCCTTCCTGTCCTCTGCTCCTTCCCTCCTTCATCCTAGGCTATAGTTCAAGGTCCTACATACCTAGAGATATGTATTCAGTATTTCTAGTATGGGCCTCTTCCCCTTTGTTTTGAACTAAGAATATATAAGGACTAATGATACTGAGGCCATTTTCATGCTTTTTTACCCATTTGTGTACACTCAATTGGGAAATGTTATATAAGTCATTTCCATTTTACTTTTTTGTTCATTGGTGAGTAGACAAAGTAATAGAGTAGTCAAAAGTACAGACCTCAAGGGAGTGACATCAGTAAGATGATGGAATACAAATTCTCTGTCTCTGGTCCCCCTCCCAGACATTCAGCTAGCAACTATCCAGAGATAAGAATAACACTGTGACTATCTCATAACTCAGGAGTGAGGCTGAGACACCCTCCCAGATCACAGAACTAAGAACAACTTCAGTCAAGAGTCAGAGGAGTGGTACAGAAATATTACCAAAAGAAATGAATAAACTTTCAATTATGGATATTCTAGAAATAGAGATCTATGAAGTGACTGATAAAGGATTCAGAATAATTCTCTTTAAAAACTACAAGGAACTACAAGAAAATACAAAAATAATAAATAAAGTTTGAAAAGCAATTTATGAGCAAAGTGAGTTATTTGTCAAAAAATAGAAACTTTAGAAATAAAGAATATAATAACTAAAAAAATTAATACAAAACTTTAACATCAAGCAAAAGAAAATAAATCAGTGAACCAGAAAATAACACATTTGAAATTATTCATTCAGAGGAATTAAAAAAAAAAAAGAATACTTAACAAACTTTCAAATGGTATGAGTTTCAGAAGATAGTTAACAGAGAAGATAGAATATAGAACCCAGACAGCACATTTAAGAAAATAATGGCTAAAAAAAAATAAATCTGAGTAAAGATGACACCATTCAGGTACAAGAAACTCAGGGGTCTCCATTAAAATTCAAACCAAAGAAGAGTTCACCAAAATACCTCAAAATTATTTCATTAAAAATCAAAGACTAAAAAAGAATTTTGAGAGCAACAAAAAAAAAATATCACATTGAAGACAATCCCTTTACCAGTATCAGTGAATTTCTCAGCACTCAAGGAGAAAGCATAATAATATATTCAAAGTGGTGAACAGGGTGGGGGGAACTGAAAACCAAGAATAGTTTCCCCAGCAAACCTGTCCATCAGAAATGAGGGAGAAATAAAAACTTTCCCTGACCAAAAAAATTAAGGGGGCTCATCATGGCTAGACCTGTCTTACAGGAATTATTAAAAGGGATTCTTTAAGCTGAAACTAAGGGCTGCTAATGAATAACATATTTTTGAAAGTGCAAAACTTAATTGTAGAGGTAATACAGTAATACTCCGAATTCTTTAATATTGTAAGTATGGTGATTAAAACAATTTTATTTCCATTATAAGGACTAAAAGTCAAAATGTTAAAAGCAACTGCACCTACTATAAATCATTAAGAAATAAAAATTGCAAAAAGTTAGAAATTTTGACATTAATATCATAAAATGTGGAGAGTTTTTGTATGTGATTAAAGTTAAGTTCTTATCAGATTAAAATAGCCTGTTTTATATACATAAATGCACACATACACACATTTTATGTAAGCCTCAGAGTAAGCACAAAGCTAAAATCTGTAGTAGCTGCACAAAATATAAAAATAAAGAATTCAAAACATACATAATATAGCATAACAAAACATACATAACCACATAACATAATAAAATTGCAATAGAAGAAGCAAGAGGGAAAGAAAGAAATAATATTTTTACAAAACAACCAGAAAGAAAATTGCAGAATGTGAGTAGAAAGTCCTTACCTGTTATGAATTAAATATATTAAATTTAATCAAAAGGCATAGAATAGCTTAGTAGATTGAAAATAAAAGACCCAGCTATATGCTGCTTATAAGTGACTCATTTTACCAATAAAGACACACAGAGTATAAGGCAAGTGATGGAAAAATATATTCCACACAAACTGGAAACCAAAAAAGATTGGGGATGGCTATAGCTATAGTCATAGCAAGAAAAATAGATTTTTTAAAATTCAGTTTAATGTGAGGGTACAAACAACTAAGTTACCATATTTACATATGTTAGGTAGAGTCCCATTTGTAGTTGTCCCACACCCAAAAAAGTGTGTCAATGCTCTTAAATTGTGCTGATTGAGAGCACTCCAATCTCCTCCCCTTCTTCTTTCTCTTTCCTCCATCATTCCCCCAACCCCTAACTTGAACTGAGTTTTTCTCTTCTGTGGGCATGTATTAGATCATCTACTTTATTCATATTAGTACTAAGTACATCTGATATTTACTTTTCTATTCTTGTGACACTTTACTAAAGAAGAATGTGTTTCAACTCCATCCAGATTAATACAAGATGTAAAGTTTCCATGTTGCTGGGGTCCCACCATGGGAGCAGGGTCCATTAAGACCTGTGGATCTGGTGGCAACCAACTGAAGAAATATAAAGTTAGAAATGATAAGAAAGAAAGAGACAAGACACACAGAATAGAATTTTCAAAGGTGGGAACCCAGGGGACCACTGCCCACTTGTGGGGTTCTGAAATGGTGGCCCCAAGTGTCAGTTCCACTCAGCTTGTATTAAAGGCTATGTGCTCGTTAGCCCAAAGAGTAACTTGAGGAAGGGAACAAAGACACCAGCAGTTTCTCTGAGTGAGCATATCAGCTCCTATTGTTTCTATAATCATTAACTTTAAGGATCTGAGCAGTCTTGAGAAAGCTGGAACCTGAGCCTTGTGTGGGGGCAGCCTCCTGTCTGAGGTCACACACAAAGATTCTTAGGAGGGTGTTAATCCCTCTAGTTCACTGTGGAACAAAATGCCACTAGCATCAATCTCCTCAGAAAAATTGGTGGGAGAGAGAAATTTTCCTCTCATCACCACCACAGAGGGTCTTCCTCTGCAGTAAAGGAAATAAGCCTTCCTACCCATATTTCAGTGCTCAGGCTGTTCCCTTGATCTCTGCCCCAGGTAAATCCAAGTCTCCACAATGA
>CAUYQV010031856.1:0-12907 GCA_963574575.1 Galagoides demidoff | reverse complement strand
ACCTCGAAAATGGTCCCTCCAATCCCCCTCCTTCCACCCATTCCCCCCCTCCCTTTTCCCTCCCCCCTCCCCACATTCTTAGGCTATTTGGTTATAGCTTTCATATAAAAGGTATAAATTAGTTTCATAATAGGGGTGTGTACATTGGATACATTTTCCTCCATTCTTGTGATACTTTGCTCAGAAGAATATTCTCCAGCTCCATCCATGTGAACATGAAGGATGTAAAGTCTCCATCCTTCTTAATGGCTGCGTAGTATTCCACGGTGTACATATACCACAATTTGTTGATCCATTCGTGGATCGAGGGGCACTTGGGCTTCTTCCACGACCTGGCAATTATGAATTGGGCTGCAATGAACATTCTGATACAAATATCTTTGTTGTAATGCGATTTTTGGTCATCTGGGAATATACCTAATAAAGGAATTGCAGGGTCAAATGGCAGGTCTATTTTTAGTTCTCTAGGTGTTCTCCAGATGTCTTTCCAAAAGGAACATATTAGTTTACATTCCCACCAGAAGTGTAGGAGTGTTCCCTTTTCTCCACATCCACGCCAGCATCTTTGGTTTTGGGATTTTGTGATATGGGCTAATCTCACTGGGGTTAGATGATATCTCAAAGTAGTTTTGATTTGCATTTCTCTGATGATTAAGGATGGAGAAGATCAGTGCACGGCCTACAGATATATGAAAAAAGAGCCTGTAATCTTGCTCCAAGGTACTGTGAACTGCCATTTGCCCTGAAGGCACAGTCACTTTCAGACTCTGCTGATCTGAATGTCCCTGTACTATCCTTAGGGATTGTCTGGACACCCACTGGGTATTTTGTTCTCTACTTTTGATTTTTAAAGTGGCTTTAAGTCACCTATTCAACCAAGACAGATGAGGCACATTTCCTTCCCACTCCATCCACTTCTCAGACGCATGGAGACTAAGTTCCTTCTCCCTGCCCTGGTGGCTGGACCATACAGGCACTCTGTCCTAGTAGAGCTAAAGAGGACAGGTTAGACTGGGCACAGTGGCTTATGCCTATAATCCCAGCACTTTAGGAAGATAACATGAAAGGATCACTTGAGGCCAGGAGTTCAAGACCAGCCTGGACAACATAGCAAGAACCCATCTCAACAACAACAACAAAAAATGTTTAATTAGCTGGGTGTGTTGGTGAGCAACCCAGCTACTCAAGAGGCTGAGGCAGGAGGATCCTTTGACTCAAGAGATGGAGGATGCAGTGAGCTATGATGATGCCACTGCACTTCAGCCTGGGTCAGTGAGTAAGACCCCATTTGGAAAGAAAGAGAGAAAGAGAGAAGGAAGGAAGGAAGGAAGGAAGGAAGGAAGGAAGGAAGGAAGGAAGGAAGGAAGGAAGGAAGGAAGGAAGGAAAGGAGGGAGGGAGGGAGGGAGGGAGGGAGGAAAAAAAGAGCCAGCTTAGTCCTCCCTGGCTCCAACTAGCAGACAGAGCCATAATGCCTTAGAGCCCAAGTTTATCTTAGTTTCCTTAGTTCTCGTCTCACAACATAGAGAGAGAGACCCCTGAGATAGCCCCAGGAAGGCATCTGTGCCTTAGGAAAAACATACAGTAATTGGATCTTAATTCAAACAAACAAACCACAAAGGACACCTTTAAAACAATGAGGAACTTTTACTGTGGACAGTATATTAGATGAAATGCAAGGAACTACTATTCATCGTTTGGGGCGTGATAATTACTATTTACTGGTGAAATTATACAGGATTTACCTTTAAATAGTCCAGGAAAATAAGTGGAAGAAAAGAGATAAAACAAATTGGGCAAAATGAGGATGATTGCTGGGTCCGGTAAGGATACACAGAGGTTCCTGAAACTATCCTCTCTGTGCTGTGTATCTGTGAAAGTTTCCATTCCAGAAGTTTTGTTTCTTTTCTTCAGTTGTGAGAAACACACAGAGACTTTCTACCCACAGAATTTCTACCTTTTCACCACTAGTAAGGTCAGGATCCCAACTGGAATCAGGAATGGAGACGGCAATATCAATAACGACAATCCGTTTTCTCCAGCTAGACAAAGACAGAAAGAAGAGAGAATGAACACAGAGCCCTGAGTTTCTCCTTCAAAGCTTTCTCGCCTGGATCTTAGAGGCTGCCACATGCTGGCCAACTTTGAGTGGCTCCTTCCAGGACTATCAGACCCTAAGTGGAGATAAGGGCTAAAAATAAAAAAGCATAAAGCTATTTGGAATTATTCTTTACAAATTTATTACATCTTGAAATACAGGTAAATATAATATAGTAAATGTATTTAAAGGGAAAGAGGAGTTACTTTCAGAGGAAGCGATAAAACACACTATCAAGTTCAAATCATCCTCAATACAGGCAGCAGAAAGTACTGTCCGCATTAGGTTTGACTACTGATCTGGAACAGAACCACCATCTGCACTGGCAAACAGAAAATGCTTCACTCTTTCAGACTGTACTGTTACGGCACTGCTGTATTTTGAGTCCTAAGGGAGTTCTCAAGGCATGTCAGCCACCCCGCAAAATGTTGCATTTCCCTAGATAACTTCAGCTTTCCCGTACAAAGTAGAAGACTCACCCTGCTCGGCGTGTGTATAAATCCTCATCTCTCTTGCCGTGACAGTCCCATTAAGATGCCATCAGGCCTCCTGCTCAATGGTCACAGACTCATTCAATCAACAAATATGTACTGAGTTGCTACAATGTCTCAGGCACTCTCAGAGGTGAAGGCTTCAAGGAAATGGTCTTATTCAGTGATGCAGTGATAACAGTAACATTTAAAGAGCATTTTTTAAATGCCGTTTACAAATTACAAAGAACAGAACTCGCTTACTGTCTTGAGCATCTGTGTCCTCCCTATTGTCTAGCTAAACAGTTGTGGGGTGTTTTGTTTGTTTTGCTTTAATTCAAAAAATATTTGTTAAGTAATCGCTTGGTGCCAGGCACTGTATTTGTACTGATGTCACCATTGCTATAATGATTCAATGAACTGCGGTAGGATGGAAGCTCCCCAGGCACCGGTTCCCTTTCCCGTTCACATAGTTCACTGTCTCTATCTCGGGACCCCCTCTGAGCCCTCTTTCCCAGCCTGCCTCTTGCATGGTGATTCAGTCTCCCTGTTGTCTCCGGCCTCACCGCTCAGGCTGGCGTGGGAAGCACCCAACATCGGCACAGTGCTGTGCTGGGCAGGGCTCCCACCCATCTCGGCCCAGGCACGCCAGCATGACCCAGACAGGGTGGGGTGCTGGGCTGGGGATTAGAGACGGGAGGGACAAGGCAAGTCTGCCTCGTTGAATTAGAGAGATGAAAACCTCTAACTGCTTCGGATGCTGCTGAACCCTTCAGAATGACTGGAGTAAGCAATACTTTGTGTTTCACAGAACAAGCAGGGCTGACCCACAAAGGCTCCCTGAGACACTGCCGGGGGGCTGAGCAGGCTCTGAATGGCCAGACGGGCTTTCCCACTGGAAACCAGGCTTCCCACTCCGCGGCCATTAGTAACACCAATCGCTTTTTTCCCTGTCACATTGTCTCCGTGCTCACTTCTGACCAAGTAACCCCATTAATTTTCCGTGGTGCACATTCCAAATGACATCACTTCAGTTCTTTGAAATTCAAAGTGCTGGATTAATGAACCACAAACTTCAAGCAAATTGGCTGCACCATCCATCACATCGGACCGGAGTTTCGCTGCTACCTCGAATTCCAAAGAACGGCAGAAATTTCCCAGGCTGCTTTTGAAAACGAACACAGAAGCCCCCAACAGCAGCCCACAGTGTGTTCATCCTCTCCACAAAGGTTATACGTCTTCCGTGTGCTAGACTCTAAATGGCCCCATTCTCCACCTGATGTTTTATTGATATAAGTTTAACTTGTTCGAATGTTGTATTAAATTCTAGTCTTTTCCACTATAATCTACATTTTAATTCCTCCTTCCACCCATCTATTGAAAATATCCCTCTTGGCAGCCTTTCAGAAAAAGTATATGAATTGCAAACTCTTTCAGACTTCATCGAAGTACTAAGAACACGACTTATCCACATACTCAACTGAGGCCCTTTTATTCCATTCCATCTCCCCAAACTCCTTTATATAATGTCAGAGGCGCAAAAATCAGGAGCAGTGGCTGGGCATAGCCATTCACCTCTCCCTCAGCATTGAAAATGGCATTAACGTTCATGAATGAAAAAGTATATATCAAACTAATTACCTCCTTTTTTCTCAAGGTAAAAGACAATCTAACACCATTCTCTCAGATATAATGCCATTTATTTCACATGAAGGGGTTTTTGTGGGCTCAAAAAATGATGGCATTTAATATATGTGAATCAAAACCCAGATTAGCTAATTAACTGATGTCTGAGAATGGAATGAAGAATCAATATGCTGTGAAAATTGTCAAAAGCACAGAAGAAATGTCACACCAGGTGAGACTAGCTCGCGGGGTCCAGAATTTTCTCTGCCAGTGAAACAAAAGGTGCTTTTTTAATTTTTTTCAACATCACACCTAAATAAAACTTGGCTAGTTGAAGTCATCAGAAAATGAATCACTGTTGGATGGCTAAGTTTTCCAGATAGCTCAAGGTGACTCCTTTAAACCACAGAAGTTGTTTCTTTATCTTGACCATTTCCCTGCCCTGTTATACCAGGCACTCCACATCCCATGCTCGTTCACTATGGATGCCAAAAACTATTGACTTAAGGGCATGATGAATTGTGGTGGGTTATGTCGTTCCTTCTCTAAATTGCCTCAAATTGGTGTGCCGGCTATGACTGACAGTGATATCTGGCTAGAGGTCTCTATTTCCCAACTCTCAGGTAGACTCCAGAAGACTGAGTTTCAGAAAAGTAAAATCATGCTGCGTGGACCACTTAATTATCTTCTTTAATCATGAGTACAAGATGGTTAAGACTTTCCTTATGGGCCAGGAATGGTAACTCACACCTGTAATCCCAGCACTCTGACAGACCAAGGCAGGAGGATCCCTTGAGCTCGGGAGTTCAAGACCAGCCAGGGCAAAAGTGAGACCCTGTCTCTACTAAAAATAGAAAAATTAGGTAGACATTGTGGTGGGCACATGTAGTCCCAGCTGCTCTTGAGGCTGAGGCAAGAGGATTGCTTGAGCCCAAGAGTCTGAGGTTGCCATGAGTAATGATGCCACAGCACTCTACCTAGGAGACAGAGTGAGACTCTTTCCAAAAAAGAAAGGCATATATTATGTAGAGTTTATCCAATCTTTTTTTGTAGGAACAGGCAAATGAGGTCATTTCCTTAATAGTCACAGTGAGTAGGGAAATCCAGTCTTAACTGACCCATTCGTGAGTTACAGAGGAGGAAGGACAAAGGGACAGATTCTCAAGAAGAGCTTCCTGACTGTGGCTCTCAAGCACCTCACAGAAAATTCTGGGAAACCATAGAAAAATTCCAGGCTCACAGGAGGGATGGGAACAACTATATCACTGAGGTGTTACCACGTAATACTTTAAGACCAATCAGTCCATTAACTGATTGCAGTAACATCTCTGTGTGTCTGGGTTGTAAAATTTTTTGGAGTACCAATTTCCAAATGTTTATACCTGTATTTCAATATCTGTAAATTTTATAGAAACTTGAAGCCACTTACAATGGTTATAAGTTCCCCCTCCCCATTTTATTGATTAATCTTTCCAAAAGGGACCCGGGCGATACAGGGTCTGGAGTCCTCGTCTGTCAATGTCACAGGCGTCCCTATGCACACTCTTGATCCTAGAGCAATAAGTCAACATTCCCTGAGATTTCTCCCTACAGTGAGTGATGCTGGGAATAGTTCCTAATATTTCTTTATCTGTAAAATACAGAACGGGATAGTACCTACCTCATCAGGCTGCTGAGATGTTCAAATAAGACAATCTAAGTAAACAGGCAGGCCGGACACAGTCACTAGGAGGAGGAGGAAGTCTGGATTCATCCTGGACTCTCCGCCTTCTCTATTTCTTGCTTTTGCTTCTCAACTTTCTTCTATTTTCGGCCTGATCGTGTAGCTGTCACCCATCTCTTTTCATGTTTCAGTCTTCCTATTCCTTCTAATTTTGTTTCAGATTTTCTGCCGGTTGTCAAAACGAAATGAAGCTTCTTAGACTTATGTGTAAAACAGGAGACAATAGTTCCCGAATTGGGGTCTCCTCTCTGGCCTGAAAATCCCTCCTGAGAGAGTCTGTGGCAGTCATTTCTGACACACAGTGGTCTTCTCCCATTGCTCAGCAGGGGTGATTTCCAGGAGGCTGACCCCAGGCATGCAGTTGGTGACTGTCTCGTGTCATTATCTAAAAAATCATTCCTCATGTGATTAGTTTTGTCCAAGAATTAGGACCTGGAATAAATGGATATTTATGAAACACAAGATTTTTGTCAAAATGCTGTAGCTTAAAAAGAAAGTGCACAATTTCATCTATGAAGTTGTTCTTTTAAGTATCTGGATCGAATCAAGCCTCTAGCCCTCTTTGTACGGAGGGAAGGAGAAATTGCTGTGCATTTCAAAGATATGATAGATTAACCAGATGCAATGTGCTGGCCATATTTAAAACCAATGTAAAGAATCTAACCAAAAGAACGCCACTGTAGGCAATTCTGAGCCATCAACATGGAAGCAGTATTCTATGATATTAAGAAATGAAATGATGGTTAATTGTGTTGTGTTAATGATGTGGGGTTTTTTTGGGGTTTTTTACTCTTTATTGGAAGTACATGCAGATGTATTCACAGGTGAATGATACAATGCACAAAATACTCTTTACACTACTCCAGCCAAACAAAATTGGAGGGCAAGGGGTTGGTGAGAATGTATTAAGGGGAAGAGATAAGCAAAATTAGTAGAATACTGCATGGTGGCTCACGTTTGTAATCCCAGCACTCGGGGAGTCCAAGGAGGGTAAATTGCCTGAGCTTAGGAATTGGAGACCAGCCTGAACAACGGTGAGATCCTAGTAGAAAAACTAGCCAGGCATGGTAGCACACACCTTTAGTCCCAGCTACTTGGGAGGCTGAAGCAAGGGGATTGCTCTTGCCCAAGAGTTTGAGGTTGATGTGAGCTAGGATGCCACGTAACTCTACCAAGGATACAGAGTAAGACTCTGTCTCAAAAAAAAAAAAAAAAAAAAAGCAGAATATCAGTAAGTATTTGAAGGTGGGGAAGGGTACCTAGGGTTTATTGTACTATTCTCTTTACCTTTTGTAAGTTTGAATTTTTTCCTAATGAGTCTTCAAATTTTTAGTCTGATTCATTTTCAGAACCTCATTTTAGTTAACATATTAAAAGACCAGTCTCCCTGGGAGGGAAGGCTCACTGAAATCTCCATCAATCCATCCATCTATCAGTGCTTATTGAGCATCTACTGTGCACCCAGCCAGCGGCTGAGAGGTCGAGCTTGTTAGCAACCATTCCTAATGCAGACTTTGACACTTGAATGCATTTCTTTCCATTGAATCAATTTTGCAAAACCATGGTCACAATGAGATTCTCATTTGAGGTTAGCACAGTTAGGCTGTTCAATGTGTCACTTTTACTTTGCATCAAATCTCAAGTGTTTTTAATTAATATATAGCAACATATAAATGTGGCATCAATTATTATTAACAAAATGAGTGGTAATTGATACAATGAAACAGCTCTTTTAGGCTGCCTTGGCCTCAGTACCTCTGCTTTTTCACATTTGTTAAGCATGGCTAAGGCTATTTCTGGAATCCCTCATTACTTCCAAATAAAGAGTCCTGGTTCTGTAATAGTTTGGGTCTAGCAAAAACATTATGTATCTGGAAATCAAGAGATAGGATCTCATGCCGTAAACTCTGCCAGCAATGAGATGTGTGTGACTCAGGAGAATCTTTCTCTGCTCTGAGCCTTGGTTTCCCTATGAAGAAAACGGGGCTAACTATATCTGCCACACATTATATAGCAGTTATACAAAATTATACCTGCCCCCGTGTTATAGAGACCAAGCAAAAATACACAAGATGTGTGGGGAAGAATCTTTAATAATTTGAGAGGCAGGGAATGAATAAGTTAAAGACACCAACGTCCTGAGTTCTAGCCTTCCTACTCTTCATGAAGCAAAACTATGTCCTGACAGAAATCCTTGCTGGGCCACCCTCAAAGTCTTTTGGAAGAGATCTATCCATTTTCCCTGGGATCCTGAAGTGTGGGCATGTGGCAGGATGAACTAGAGGCTCTTGGGGTGATGCATGGATGGTCTTAATTATGACACTATTTCTCACCTGCATTCTTCAACTCATCTGCTGGTGACAGCGACCCACTGTGGCACTGTGAGGACTGTCTCACTTAACAGGGCATGCCAGAATCTTCAGGGGCGTATTTGTATGAGTTCCCTGGGCAGCACCTCTCCAGGACTCCTTTATTGTGTGATACCAAGGCAACTGCTGGGTAATATCCGTATGAGATCTCACAGCCCTCCCCACATACATGACCATAGAGTGTTCCAGCAAATGCTTAAGTGGTCACCCCATGACCATTCTCCACGGACAAGGAAGATGCAATGATCCAGATAAGGAAAGAAAAAGAAAAACAGAGCAGAACAAACTGAATACCATGCTGAACACAGTTAAAGTGGCACCCGGAAGACTGGGAGGTTATTAGGGCCATAGAAGGATGGTGGTCCTCCCTGCAGCACCGAGCTCATCGAGTGGCCAGGAACCATCTCTAAAGACTTTCCCTAGAAAACTCACCCACTAACAGAACAGTAAATGACCTCAGACCTTCCAGCCGATGGGTCTAGGATTAAAGCTCACATTTGTGGGTGGGCCCTGCCTTGAGTGGAGCTCCGGTTTGCTCACTACCGGGCTTCCCCCACTGCCCTGGCTACACCCACCAATCCCTCACAGCTCTCGCTGATCCCTCCAGCTCTTCTGTCCCTCCTTTCTCAACACGCCTGACAGAGTGAGGCCATTCCTTCCACCTACACGACTCTGAATTTCCATTATTTCTAATAAACAGGAGCCAGTCTTTACCCCTCCACCTGCCCCTTCCCGTTATCATTCTCAATTAAGACTTGAAAAGCCACGAGGCTGGAGGAGCCCCTAAGAGCCCAGGTGGTCCATTACAGTCCCTTGGTTCTGGTCTGCTCAGATTCTGGGCAGAGATTCCCCGCTCCCCCCTCAAATGTTACTAATTCATTTGTTAATAACTCCAAATGTTTCTGTTTAGCTTCTCTCCCAGGATTTTGAGTACACACTGAGCAGTGTGGCAGTGACAGCTGTGATCTGGGCATTTGGGGAACTTCAGGTTCCACACTGCAAGATGGGGTGATGGATGGGCCCCGAAAATAGAGCCCATCTGATGACCTGGAATAAAACGCCGGAGGCAGCTGACTCCCTGTCCCACTTGCACGTCAGGACGCTCCCGGCTCCTGGGTGGAGCAAACAGAACCGTGCAGCCAGAGTCCCCATGTGAGTTGGAGGCAGCCTCCTGTGCTGACAAGCCTGGGGTCGACCTCTGCCCAAACACCCACAGGCACGTCACACGAGGGATACCCACGGTGAGATTTCAATCTCAGACAGATGGCCATAGGAGGCTTCTCGGATGCAACGCAGCCATGGAGCACAGGCAGGTGCGCGGTTCAGCTCGTACCCCAGAGCACACCTGCCCAGCCCTCACTTTAGGATGCGAGCTGACTGCTGGCAGAGCTGCTCACAGGGGGAACCCAGGAGGCCACTTCCGCTGTGCCCTCTTCCCCATTCCCTTCACACACCAGGAGGGGCTTGCAGACTGCTTCCTTCCCGTGTCACTCCCAAAATAGATGCTCTCCACGCAAATGTTAGTTATACTTTCTACCATGGTGGATGCTGAAGAGAACTTTTCCCTTTTATGTGTTTTGAAGTTTTTCACCAAAGATAAATGTCCATGGGGAAAGGTCTCCCCGCAGTGGGCTGCAGAGACCGGAGGACAATTAGTGGAAGTGCCCGGTGTTGAATCTTCACACCACCACACAGCACGCGAAGTCGGCTCCCCTCCGCTCCTCTGCAGGCAGCTTCTCCGTACCTGAGCCTTGGAATGACCACCTCAGATCCTGGGCAGAGATTTCCCGGCTCCCCCCTCAAATGTTGCTAATTCATTTGTTAATCACCAAAAGATGCAGGCATCACCCGGCCAGGAGGTGGTGGGGAGAGCAGGGAGCCACTTAGTACAGGGGGTCAGAGAAGGTCTGACAGGATAAAACGTCTGTGCAGGGACAGGCACAGAGGTGTGGCCTGGGAAGAACAGTTTCACCAAGCTATTGGTGATGTCTAGGAAAAATGCTGGAATATCATCTCATTAGTAGGAACACTTAATTGCTCCAAAAATATAATCATGCCAGCACGGTGTCTGGGTTCTGTAGTGAAGACAAAGAAGTAGCGGTAAGATCTACCACACGGCCGGCCAAGGAAAAGGGCCCATGATTAGGTGAAAGCTGCACACCAAGCCATGCAGTCCTGTAAGGTCACGGGAAGGTCGGTGTGGCCCAGATTAGAGAGAGCAGCTGTGGGAAGAAGGGGAAGCTTCTGAGATAACGTTTGTTTATTTATTTATTACTATGTGCCGGGCCATAATCCAAACTCCTCACATGGCTTGGAGAAAGACACTGTTATTATCTCCATTTTACAAATGAATAAAGGTCACCTAGAAATATTAAGTAACTCATCAAGGGTCAGCTAAGCCATGATGAAATTCATATCATCCAGGCCCATCTGATGCTAATGCCTGTTTTCCTAACCACCCTTTTATTATCAGTGGGCCTCCCATAATGTCAGCCACTCTGCAAGAGACACAGAGAGAGGGAGGGACAGAAGGGAACAAAGGGCGGGCTATGGCAAGAGTTAAAGGCGGAAGAGGTGGGGGGTAGACATGCGCAGAAGCTGCCCTGTCTAGAATCCAAAGCACGTCTCCTTCCTCACTAAAATGACTCTCTTTTTTCCCAATGAGCTTGTCTTTATTTTCAAGATTTCTCCGAACACCTAGCCTCACAAACAGCGATCCATTCTGTATTAAAGGGACAGGAGGGGCAGATTTGGAGGACATTTAAAGCAAAAGAATCATAGTTCTTCACTTCCCGCCGGGTGCATCACCTCCTACGGGCGAGGTAGAAGCTGAGGCAACAGTGAGAGGCTCCCTCAGGGGCGCCATAAGAATAAGGCAAAAGTGGGTAAGAAACGGGGTCCATGCCCAGGTCTCCACCATGCCCGCCATGCCCTGCCGAATTCTTCCAAGAAGAAAAGCTTCAGGATGCAAGTGGCAGCTTGGGAAAATGAACAGAGGACAAAAAGAAGTTGGGAGAGGGGGCCAGGAGACAGACTTCTACAGGGAAGATGTGGCCTCAGCCGGACTCCAGACATGGCCTCACCCAGGACGCTTAGTACAAAAGAACAGCAAAGAGAAAATTTTAAATCATACTGAAGGAGAAGGGGATAGAACCTGAAGACTAGCCATGATGACAGCAGGAAAGGTCCTGCGTGCTGGGAGACAGGCACAGTGGCATGGGGCTGATGGCCTCCCTGACAGGTCTGCAGCCCAGGAGGAGAAGCCCCTGCTCCCCACCTCTGCCTCTTCTGCCTCCACCAGCCCAGCTCAGGACACTTACTTGGCAGTTCTCAGCCTTCTCTTCAAGCTGCCCCTGACAGACACTCCTTATAGGCATCACAACACCCTGCTCAAACTTTGCTGAACCCTGTACCCTTTGGGGGTGAAAGTAAACATTTTACCCTGTTTAATTGTTGCAGCTATCAATGGAAAGTTTTCACATGGAAAGTGACATGTGTAAAATGCTCCCCATCCCTCCCCATGTGCTATCTATAAACCTGGCTTTTTCTCCTACTCCAAAAAGCACATCAGAACACAAGTGAATATGTTCTCCTAGAGAAATCATCCTGAATCTAATTTGTTGCAAGATTCACAAGCACTGATTCTTTGACTTTTTATAAGGAAGCACTTGTCGTACAATGTCAAGGCACCATGGCTCTGGGCCACCAGCCAGACCTGTGCCCTTGGTGATCTTCAACTCTCTAGCCAGGCCCTGACCCCCTGGACATTACACTGACCTCCCCGACCTCTCTCCTGCTAAGGTCCTCCCCGCCCCAGCCCCGGCATTCTGGGCTCGGGGAACCGCCCTCCTGAACGGAATCTCTGCTCTCTGCAGTCCGTGCATTGGACCTGCCTGATCCCCAACAGCTCCACACACTCCTCCTGGGACACCGATAATAAGATGGAACATCTCTGCAACGTGTCATATGGATTATTCACCATCAATGATAAACTGATAAGGGGAGAGAGTGAATGTGGAAAGACAGACACAGGCACAGGGACGCTACACGGTAGCTACAGGGAGTGATGGTGGGAGACGTGAAATGCCAGTTCTCATGGAAGAATAAATGCAGACTGCAGCTCCCGTCACCTTGCCCCTCCTCGAGGGTTATCCCTGCTATAGTGTGGATGTTGAGGCCCTCTGGGTTAAAGTTCACCCTCAGTGTTGGAGGTGGGGCCTAATGGGAGGCGCTTGGCCATGGGGTGGATCCTCACGAACAGCTCAGTGCTGTCCTCATGGCCAGCCCCCCTCGCCTTCCGCTGTGAGTGGAGGCAGCCTGAGGCCCTCTGGTTCATGCTTCGTGTACGACCTGCAGAATCATAAGCCAAACAAACCTCTTTTCTTTATAAATGACTCAGCCCCAGATATTCCTCTGCAGTGGTTCTCAGCCTTCCTAATGCTGCGATGTATTTTCATGGTTATAAAGGGGTCGCGACCCACAGGTTGAGAACCGCTGCTCTATAGCAGCACAAACAGACTAAGACATCCCCACTTATTCTACTCAGGGGGGGGGGGGGGGGGGGGGGGGGGGGGGGGGGGGGGGGGGGGGGGGGGGGGGGGGGGGGGGGGGGGGGGGGGGGGG
>CAUYQV010031855.1:0-23240 GCA_963574575.1 Galagoides demidoff | reverse complement strand
GTTTATTTAGAAACTAGTTTTGTGTTAAATATATAGTTGAAAATAAGAAAAATAATTGAGACTGAAAGGAATAACTTTAAGATTAATCTGCAAGAATTTTTTTAATTGAAATTGACATTTTAAGAGTTTAAAAAGCAAATATTGATTTTCAAAAATTATTTTTAAAAACCTATTTTGAAAGGTCAGAATTTTGATAGTTTGAATACAAGCATTTCACTTCTCCAACAAATAATTTTATGAACAGTACGATATCTGTAGTTTTGTTCTTATTTATGTTTTGCCTAGAAATTTACCACAAAAGCAGAATTTTTAAAACTGCATTTTTAATCAGTGGAATTCAATATATAGTTAGCTTTATTGAAGTCTTCTTTGTCTAAACCCAGTAAAACATATTCTAAGCAAATAGTCCAGTCAGTGGGTCTTAACGTTTATTCAAAATATTTTATCCTTTATCAAGTATCTACACATATGTATCCTATTTGATTGGGATGGTAATTAGGATAAATAAATTCTGGGCCTAATTTTTTTTTAAAGAATCTAAGACAAACTAAACTTTACTAGGTACATAAGCTTCTCAGTGAGTTACTGTTCTACTTTTTATAAATTTTTTTCCATGAAAGGCTAAACTCACTAGCTGTCTTAAATCGTGCACAATATTGGTATTAAAGAATGCTGAAACTTTTTTTTATGTCACGTAAGGGTTAATCAGAGTATCTGAAAGAAATTGTTTTTGTAAAAACATTGAAATATTACTCATTTGTTATAGAGTAAATTTTTATTTTTGTTTTTTAAAGCCTATTATATTTCCTTTTGTAAAATAAAATATGTCCAAGAAGTCAAAATAACTAATTTTGGCACATCAAAACCACAAAAATTGTTTTAAAAAGTGTACCCCGGAGCAGCGCCTGTGGCTCAAAGGAGTAGGGCGCCAGCCCCATATGCCAGAGGTGGCAGGTTCAAACCCAGCCCCGGCCAAAATTTAAAAAAAAAAAGTGTACCCCAAGAATATGCTAGAGTCAGAGTTAACAATTTACTAGATTAGCTCCTCATTGTACCTTGTACATGGTGACAAACAAATGGAGCACCAGAGCTCTTTCTATATGTACCTACAGTCTTACTTTTCCAGTCTGTATTACCATTATTCCAGGAGGTTTGCTCTTAGAACTGGTAATATAATGAAGGGAAGTAGTCCTATGAGCAGTTCACAGGGCTAGCCTGGGAAAGATAGCAATGGGATGATACCCAACGAAGGGAATCAGTTGTATCAGTTGTCATTTTATCTGCCATGGGCATAAGTTTAAGTGGCTTCCTGGCCTTTCTTCCATTGGCCCCATCCACAGAACATGGGAACTATCCCTAACCTAATGTAGCTACCATGGACATTTACTAGTGCCCATTGTGGTCTGTAATTCCTAATAATTGTCATTCTGCACTTGATCTTACCCAAAAGGCCAAGAAGCGATATAACTGTCATTCTGAATCTGAAGGGAAGAGTCTTTTAGGGATCCCCAAGAGGCCTTTAGTACACCTCAGAATTTGAAAGTGCCCTGAAATTTGTCCTTTTAAAAATTCTCTCTACTTCTTCAGTGCTGTAACATTCTTACACATATCATTCTGTGATTAAATCTCCAGCTTACTATAAATGATACCTAAATTCTAAAGAGCCAATTCTGATTATCCCATTGTGACCTTAAGGGAAAGTATAAAGGAATAAACTTTTGTCTGCTATTTTGTTGAAGTATTTAAAAGAGTAAGGTAGAAGAGACAAAGTCCCAAACCTTTCAAAATGGAAAATTAATTTTAAACTTAAAAATATAGGAATAAGTTCATATTACTGATACTGTCTTTGCATAAATGAATAAATAGAAAGAAAGAAACTTTTTTTCAAAAGTATGTTTGACCTTCTTATTCCTGTCATAATCTAAATAAATGGTAGAGAGTTGGAAAAAAAGAAAAAAGAGGGCACTCAATCTACATTTTTGCATGAATGTGTGAATAAATGGATCAATGAACAAACCTATAGTTGCTCCTTTAGTCCAAACCATTTGCAATCTGAACCCTTTGCCTCAGGCCCACACCTGTCCTAAGCTTCTAGCTCCTCCCAGTGGCCTCCACCCAGGTGTCAGAATAAACCCTCCCCCCACACACAGACCTGCTTGCCCACCAGAGCTTCTAATCTTATCCCACATCAGTCCTCCTCCCTATTACCCATGCCACTATAGCCTCTCTATACTCCCACACTGTCACCCAGTCAGTCATCAGCTTATATGGATTTGAACTTTGTGATGCCTTTAGGCCAGGCCAACAGGTGAAGACCTATTCCTGGGCACTCATCCCTACCCATTCACCCTGATGCACTTAGAAATGTCAATGTGGGCTGGGCGCAGTGGCTCATACCCGTAATCCCAGCACTCTGGGAAGCCGAAGTAGGTGGACTGCCTGTACTCAGGAGTTCGAGACCAGCCTAAGCAAGAATGAAATTTCATCTCTACCGAAAATAGAAATATTAGCTTGGTGTTATGGCAGGTGCTGTAGTCCCAGCTACTCAGGAGGCTGAGGCAGGAGGATCACTTGAGCCCAAGAGTTTGAGGTTGCTGTGAGCAATGATGATGCCATGGCACTCTACCCAGGGCAACAGAGTGAGATTTTGTCTTAAAAAAAAAAAAAAAAAAAGAGGGTGGCACCTGTGGCTCTAAGGAGTAGGGCACCAGCCCCATATGCCGGAGGTGGCAGGTTCAAACCCAGCCCCAGCCAAAAATTGAAAAAAGAAAAAAGTTGCAAGGCGCCTATAGCTCAGTGGGTAGGGCGCTGGCCACATACACGATGGCTGGCAGAGTCAAACCTGGCCCAGACCAGCTAAACAACAATGACAACTGCAACAACAACAAAAAAATAGCTGGGCATTGTGGTGGGTGCCTGTAGTCTCAGCTACTTGGGAGGATGAGGCAAGAGAATCACTTAAGCCCAAGAGTTTGAGGTTGCTGTGAGCTGTGACGCCACAGCACTCTACCCAGGGCGACAGCTTGAGACTCTAACTCAAAAAAAAAGTCAATATGCCCAAACTTTTTGCTCTCCAACCATCTTCCTCACTGCCATTAAGGCTAGTTTTTAGTTTTCTAAGGCATAATTCTGGCCTTGTCACGTAGCTCCTCCTCAAACCTCTTCCATGACTCCCCGTTGTCAATGAATAATGTCCAAACACTGTATTCAAGAGCTCTTGGAATCTGAACCCAAATTTAACCCTCACAGACCTCCATCCTCTTTGTTCCTGCCACAATGGGCTTCAACCTGAACTCCCCACACCGCCTCCCTGAGCAGGAGGACAATGGTTTATTCATCTTTTCAAGTTCCACAGTGCCTGCCAGCCAGCGTCTAGCACGTGGAGGTACTCGGCAGACATCTGTTTGGTTGAGCAGAGAATCTGTGCCCTTTGATCATCCTGGAAGCTCAGCTAGTCAGGGCACATTTTTGTCCTCTTATTAAAATGCACCCAGTGAAGTCAGCCTTTGGAGGCATGTGCCCAGCCCAAGGGAAACTACTACAATTCCCTGGAAACAGACAATTAAGATGTCAGGAATAAGTTTCTTTTATCCAGGGGCAGTCAGCAGTCCCTTTCCTCTCTTTTTACACAGAATCTCCTGCTTTCTGCAACCTTGGAGCTCCAGGAAGACCTCCAGGAGCTCCCCAGCAGCATGAAACCAGGTAGGACCAGGCTGGTCCCCCAAACCTAGACAGCAACTATCTTCCTGGGAGCCAAAAGAGCTGGACAGAAAGCACACTTGCCAGCAGTGGCCATGAATAGCATTAAATTCAAGCTTTTATAACAAGTTTTAAGAAAAATGATCCAGTCTGCAAATATTTTATGGTAAGCCCATGAGGACCCACAACCTTCCTACGTCCTTCACTGCACAGGAGACCCCAAGAGAGCTGCTGATTGCTGAGGAGGGGCCCATCTCCCTCCTCCAGGGAGAGGCAGGAGACATCTCTCAGTCTTGTCCTCTTCCCTGACATCTCACCCTCCAGCAAGAGCCACCGAAGATAAAGGCCCAGGCTCAGTACCCCACACTGCATCTATGTTCCTAGCCTCATGCTTGAGGACATGCCATTTCCAGGCTCCCTCCTCCCATCCCTGCCTCATTCCTGACAAGGCCTCTGCCCAACTGAGGCTCCTCAACATGCCACACAGCCCTGCCCACATGGGGCCTGGCTCTCACCTTCTTCCCTGCCTGTGATGTCTGCCCGCGTTCCTTCTCTCTCCTAGCCAAACCCCATCTGTCCTTCCACACTGAGTGGAAGTCCCCTCCCACATGCAATCCTCTCTAACAAGCAAGAGAAAGCTCAGTGAGCCCAGGAGACTCCAGCGTGTGCTATGCACAGATCACTCACTGCCTCTCAACTCGATGGTTAGCTCTGTATGACCTGGTAGACAGAAGCCACGTCTCACATTGCTGGCCTCTCCCACGAGGGGAAGCGTGGTGCCATGCACCAGCAAACATTCCCTTAATAGCTGCAGATGGATCAGCTGCCTCAGAGGCGGTGACCGCAGAGGACCTACCAGCAGTCCCATGGGGAAACATAGGAAGGAGATGGGGCAATAGGAAGAAGAAAACCAACATTTACTGAGCACCAGATGATACCAGCATCTCAGTACTTTCACATATAAGATTCATTTCACACTTGGCAACAATGCTTGTAGATTGAGATCACCCCATTTTTACAGACGAGGAAACTGAGGCTCACGGCTGAGGCACTGTTAGGCGATGTCCCAAGGCACATACAGCAAGCAGTGGAACCAGGATTTGAAGCCACATCAATCATCCTCTCACCCTCGCCCACCCCAAGGCTGCTGCTCTGTATCCTTCTTACTGCAGCCAGGCCTTTGACCATAAAGGGTCTCATTCTATTACCCAGGTGCATCCTGAGGCCGACGAAAAAAAGCCCCTTGCCCCAGCAGCTCCAGCCTCTAGATCTCTAGGCTTCGATCAGAATCTGCCAAGAACTAGCCCCTCCCTCCCCTGCAGCTTTGTTTTTCTTCCCACTGGGCCCTGGCTCTGGGCTGATGGGGACCTGACATAGCATGCCTGCCCTTTGGGGCCAGGTGTTTGCTTAACAGGCTGGGCTAGTGGAAGCTCTCTGTTTGCTCATGTTGACAAGGGGCAGGAGGCAGAGGAAAGGACAGTGACACGTGTCACTGGGGGAGGTCTGACACTTGTGTGGGTCTGTCACTGGGCTCCCTTCCCAATCACTCAGCATATGTCCAAATCTTAGGGCCCTCATAGCCCTTATGGGCAGAGAGCATGAGGGCAGGCTCCAGTCCCCAGAGGGCAGCAGACAGGGCGACACGGCCTCTGGGGACTGGAGCCTGTCCTCATGCTCTCATGCTCTGACGTCTAGGGTCAGCTCTGCTTTCTAGGGAGTCCTACCACCATGATGCCTCCAGGCACACCACGCTCTTAATGGGTGAGAATCCCTGGACATCTAGAATCTGTTTAAGCAGAGTTTTCCAAACACTAGAAGCAATCTAGTAGTAATTTGTCAAAAAATTCAGTGAATCACTGCCAGTATTTAAAAAAAAAAAAAAAAGAAACAGAACGAAAAATATCAGAGGGTATTGCACTTGTAAGTGTCTTATGAAACTTTTGTTTTAGTGCTAATAATACATACCAACTTTGGGGTCACAGTGTAAAATGCTTGCTTCGTACTGTCAGTCACAGTATAAAACAGTTTGAAAGGCACATATAGGGCCTTAGAGTCCAGACTGCCAATAGCTTGAACCGCCAGCCCAGGGCCTAAAATCCTAAGGGCAAAGCGCTGAGGCCCCTCCGTGGCCAAAACTGAGCTACAGTTTCCTTGGGAAAGGCAAGAAGGCCTTGCTGAGGAGGCCACATCTTGGGTCTTTGGAGAGCTTAGGAAATGGAGAGATGATGACCTGACTGGCCCAGTCAGGTCCCGCCTGTCTGGTGGCAGGGGAAGGTGGAGAAGGCCCATGAAGAGCCCTCCCAGGGCCCCTCCCATAGCCAGCTGGGCAGTCAGGGAGATGATTAATCAGCTGAGGCATTCAGGCTGCGTGTGCTGCATGACTTGGGTAGGCGCTGAGGAGCCTGTGGACCTCCGACTGCCAGGGCCGCCTCCTTCACGCCCACTGGGCCCAGCCTCTCCCAGGCAAAAACAGAAAGCCCCAGGTGTCAGACCCCAGAAAGCCTGACAGGATGCCCTGACCTGGCATTGTACTGGTGCCAATCCCTCCAGCAGCAGCTGGACCCCTATGTCAGTCCTCCATGGGAGAAAAATACCAGCCTGTGACTGATGGTGCCAGCAGCCACAATGCTTCTCCCACAACGTCCCACTCAGGGCTGCTCACCTGGCGCAGCAAAGGAACAGAATGACCCATCTGAGGAGAGGGTAACGCCCCTACAGGGAGGTCTTTTTTCTTTTTGGAGACAGAGTCTCACTTTGTCCCTCTCAGTAGAGTGCTGTAGCATCATAACTCACAACAACCTCAAAATTTTGGACTCAAATGATTCTCTTGCCTCAGCCTCCCAAGTAGCTGGGACTACAAGCACCCACCACAACGCCCAGCTATTTTTTAGAGACGGGGGTCTTGCTCTGGCTCAGGCTGGTCTTGAACCTGTGAGCTCAGGCAATCCACCCAGAGTGCTAGGAGCCACTGCACCAGCCCCTGGAAAGTCTTTACTTTAAAGGCATGATTGGTAAGCAGCTTCTCTGCTGCCACCTCTGAAAGATGTGGTGGTAGTGGCTGTTGGCCAATGCTGTCCCCAGACCAGCCTGACCATGGCTACACTTGGGGCCTGGGCTGCAACCCTACATGATTACAGTTTAGAAAGGGACTTCTATTGGATGTGGGATCACTGAATCCAGCAGGATTTCACTGGGCTCAAGAAACAGAAAGGTCACATGGAATTAGAGCTGGCATTCCCATGGCCTTGCTTTCCAGATGACTGTTGCTGGGTTAATCAGACTGAGTTCTGGTTTATGGGTCTGCTTGGAACTCAAGATCCCTGAGCCCAGAGATACCTTGTTCCAGGGATGATACTTGGCATTTCAGCTTTCAAAGGCATTTCCTCATTGTACTTAATGGCTACATGCCATTCTGGTAGGAGAGATGTATTATTTATAGCCAGAGAGAGAGAGGTCTGAACTGGCTTCTCTAATTTGGAAGAAAACTAACTGTTAAGAGCCTGAGCCTAGGGTCCCTCACCATAACCACAGCAGCTGTGCTGCCCTGCGCTGTCCAGGGCCTCCTGTTTTAGAGCCTTGGAAGTTGTTCAGACATTAATAACGTTGACGCCCTGTGAAGGACAGATTGGCAGGCAAGGCATTGTCAGAGAACTCATGCCACTTTCCGCCAGAGCTGGGGTGACAGAGCCCTCATGCCTTGGATGTGATAAATCCTGTGCCAGGGATCCTTGCTGCCTGAGGCACCGGCATTTGACAGCTGGGTGAGGCTATCCTGCCAGGTCCCTCCTGAGCTACCTGGGCTTCAAGGCACTGGCCTAAGACAAACGAGGATTGGCAGAGTCTCTGGGGTCTCTTAGGCTTCTGGAGTCTGATCCTGCCTGCAGATGGGTCAGAGCCTGGATGCTGGTTTCATGGAGTTAGATGAAACCTCAAACACCTTGTGGTCAGGAGGGAGAGGAGGTGAGGAGGGCCCTGGGAGCTCTCACCAGCCTAAGCGAGGGTCACTTCCCAGCTTAAATCAGAGCGGACAAAGTCTGCCCAACCCAACCCACACAGCCACACACAGCCCCTTCCCCTTCTCAAGGGCAGATGTTTCCAAACCAAATGAACCTCTTTGTGTTCTGCCTCCAACACAGGTGTTTCATCAAGCAGTGGGGCAGTGCTCCACGTGCTGATGAAGATCAGAGGACCCTGCAGAGCTCCGCAGCCTGGGCAGCACAGAGAAACACAGAGCAGCTGATGACATGGTTGGCCAGAACCACCCCGCCCGCTGCCTTCTCCTCGCCACACACCCTCACGGTTGGAAAGCCGGGGATGTTGAAGTCTCTGCAGACTGCACTGTTGTTCTCATCGGCACAGTCCAGGGCAGCGAGATTCAGGCCTGGCCTCCAGTCTGAAAGGACAAAAAACCTCAAGGTGAGCAAAAAGGCACCTCCTCTGCCTATGTATCTCCCCAGCGCAATGCCCCACCCCACCTGTCCCCACAGCACCTCACCCCCAGGTTCTTATAAGAACGGTCACAACTTCCTCAGAAAAGGACCTCCCAGATGTTCCTTTTATTCTGCATCTAGTCAGAACCTCACAAGATGGGCCTGAACTTAGGACAGGTGGCTAGCACAGGGCAATGCTGTCTCGATGGTACGCTGGTAACTGGACTCCCCATCACTCTGGAATTGATGCGTTGATGAGCAATGTGAGCAGACCTGGCCCTCCTGGGAAAAGGCCTGGTACTCTCTTTCCTTGCCGCCCTCTATACCACTCCAGAAGGGTGGAGAACATGCCTCAGGGGGCTTGGAATTCCACAGTGGACTCTTAGTGAAGGTTTCTGGGACCACAGGTGCTAACCATCAGCGCAGCTTGGGGGCGGGGGTTGGGCTTACGGTGTTAGAAGCTGGGTCCCCAGACCACAAATGGAGGTAGGAATCCTAGAGGAAGATGAGGAAGGCACCTGAAATGCAGGAACCACAAGGAAAGAAGTCCTGAGGCCAGTCTAGAGGAAGGCTAACCTTGTTCCTTCATTAGGCCCCAGGCTTCAGGGCCTCTCCCCGCTGAAACATGGCAAAGAGAAATATGGAGCTAGTCTGGGTCACAGCCCAGGACTGGGAAACAGAAAACAAACCCATATACCAGGCAGGTCTCTGAGCATTGATTCCATGCCAGGTGCCCCTGGAGCACCCACCCAAATTCCACTCTATATGGGTGCTGCCCCAGCAAGAAAGCAAGATACACACATGTGAAGCCACACAAACCATGAGATGGCAGTGACTGGTACCAAATTACAGAGCCCCAAGGAAGTCTGAGCCCAGGAGAGATCCTGAGACCAGCAAACCAAAGCATGACAGGAGGAGTAGAAGTTCAGTTAACCTTGACAGTCAGTCCAGTGGACAAGGAACTGGCTGAGCAAAGGTGAGGAGGAGAGAACTGGCAGGACTAGGCTGACTGGACAGAAGGGTTCCGAGGAGGAAGGAAGGAGCCAGACTGTGTGTGTATGCCTAGAGAGGTCAGGGGTATTCTCGAGGCACCCTGGTACCACTGGGCTCCATGGAACTGATGAGAGAAGGAGGCCCCAGCACAGAGGCCCAGGGTCCTACACCTTCTACCTGGAGCAGGTGCCGCCTATCTCAGCCTCCCAGAGGATTACAGGCATAAGCCTGTAAGTGCTTGGCTTAATATTCTTTTTTGAAATTTTTCCTTCGTGTGTCCTAGCACTCTGAGAGGCTGAGACAGACAGATTATCAGGAGTTCAAGACCAGCCTGAGCAAAAGCGAGGCCTTGTCTCTACTAAAAATAGAAAAATTTGGCAGGCGCCTGTGGCTCAAAGGAGTAAGGCGCCAGCCCCATATGCCACAGGTGGCAGGTTCAAACCCAGCCCTGGCCAAAAACTGCAATAAAATACAATAAAAATAGAAAAATTGGCCAGGCATCCTGGTGGGTGCCTAGAGTCCCAGCTACTACGGAGGCTGAGGCAGGAGGATCTCTTGAGCCAAGAGTTTGAGGTTGCTGTGAACTGCAATGACACCACAGCACTCTACCCAGGGTGACAGAGTGAGACATTGTCTCAAAAAAAAAAAAGCAGCTTCTGGACTCCTGGCAGGAAGGAAGGAGTGGGATGTGGGGGGAAGAAGTGGATGAAAGTGTTTACCAAAGACAGACTTTAAGGATTATTTAGCTGAGACAGGTGAGCTGCATCTCATCATACCATTTCCCCAACCTTCCCAACCCCCCATCTTGCCACACACCTTTGGGGGAGCTGCCTAGACTCCCCTGGCACATAAGGGAGGCAGCGCAAGCTTGATCAAGTATCTATGAGTTGGTTTGTACCCTTTGGCTTTAAATCTCACCTGCAGGGCAGGTTCCACAAAGGTGGGTTGTGGTCAGGGCCTGCTGTGTGCCAGGCCCAGGGTGCAAGCCCTCCTCCCTGCCACTTTTCTCTGCCCTCACCCTTGCCTGCTGTTGGCATTCCTTGGGAGAGGCAGAGTCAAGTAGTCCACCCACATGGATCTGCTAATTCCCACCCGTCTCCATATCCTGTCCACTCTTCATCCAAAGTCCCTTTCCCACGCATCTCCATCTCCTCACTCCTGCTCTAAGTTGGCTCAGACACCCGATCTGGCTTCCTTACTTACCTCATCTCTAACCTGCTCCCTGTGACCTGTGACCTAGCACAGAGATTCTCATGACAGATCCTCTTCAGAGAGAAATAAATATCTCATTTCCCTCTAGCAAGGTTCTTTTATGCTCCACCCCTCATTGGCCTCTCCAGCTACCCGTGGAGATATTTTCTTTCTGTGGATCTGATGTTGTCCTCTTCACAATATTCTCCAGTGGCTCCCAGTGGCAGCCTGCTGCCCAGATAAAGGTTGTACCCTGGATCACAGGCAAGAGCCCCTGAGGTCCTCACTGTGTCTCCTACCGAAGGGAGGCCCAGGGGAGGGTGGGAAGCACAGGCCACCTCTTAGGATCATCTGGCACACTCCAAGCTTGGGGGCTCCTTCTCTTCTTCATCTAAGGCTCTGGTCCCCTTGTTCTGAGGAAACCCACAGGAGAGGCCTGGCTGTTCTCAAGAGGCGCCAGTAAGTCAGTAAGACATAAACAATCTGGTGGTCTTCCACCAGTGAAGACCTTTGGGGTTCTCACAAGGCCACTCTGCAGGGTGACCACAGACTGCAAGGCTTCAACTGTTCCTCTCTTCTCCAAGAGTACAGGCCACCATCCCTCAGGCCAGAGTTGGTACCCACTGCCTGCTAGGGCATGCGGACTCTTGAAGGGATGGGGAGAGGGGAGGACAGGAAGCTATCATTCCTGAGCACCCACAGCCCACCCTGCATTTGAAGTGGGCCTCACTTCCCACAATAAGGGAACACAAGGAGAAGCTTGCCCAAGGGCTACGGACTCAAAACCCATGTTCTTCTCTCTCCACCTCATCAGGGTCAGAGTGTTGCCTTTATATTTGTGCAGTTTGCTCCAATTATAACTTGCCCCAGGAAAGAGAGAATGACAGAAACAGTTTTGTCTTCTGGTTAAATATCGTCCTTTGTAGCTCACAATAGTCAAGTCAATACTACAGACTCAGCTCTTCCTGAGATGATGATGGCATCAGCAAATATAGTACACTAAGCGTTTATTGTGTGCCCCGTTCATCTAGTTCAGCACTCACAACTACCTTATGAGGAAAGTAAGAAGGTATTCATCTCCAAATCTGCTTGTCTTGGCTATAAAATGGGGAGATCAGATACCCATGACCAAGGCACACAACAGTATATATGGGATTTGTCTCCTGAACTCCTCGGCTAGTTTTGTTTAAGGAGACATTCAAGCGTAATTACAAGAATGAATGAATTAGTCTAATGGAAAATGGGATAAAAATTTGTAAGTGAACTTGTAGTGGTTTTAAAAATCTTTTTCAGTAATTTGAATCTCGAAGTTATTTTATGTTAAATGAACTAGTACTCACAGTATGTCGTTTCTAAGTAAGTTAAAATACTGAAATATTAATTGCTCAAATTGTTTAAAGTATATACAATTTGAAAAACTGAGGAAACGTGTCTCCAGAAATCATGAAATGGTGAATGTTGATCTAAGACAGTTCACAGCGCTTGCTAGTTTTTACTAGAAATTAAGATTACTAAGGATTGAAAAATTCTAATAAAAAAATAAGTTTAGTTAATATAAAGGAACAGTTTAAAGTAGAAATAATAAGGGGAAAAACTATATGCAAGGGAAGAAAGGGATGTTTTAAAAAGGAAGTTGTAAAGTATGAGAATGTTTTGGGTAAGGAAAAAAGAAAGTAATTTTGTTCTAAAGTAGAGTGGTTATTCTAAAAGGAGACAGAGGAAGAGATAGTTAATGGATATAAGGAAATAACAGAAGGGTTGTGAAGAGAAAAAGATTACATGTGTAGTCAAGTAGGCTAACTTCTTCAAAGTTTGATTTTTTTTTTGTAAACGTGCCTTAATGTCAAAAGTACACTGATGTAAAACCAGAATTTGATTCTCACCATTAAAATAAGGTTTTCTTGGAGTATTGATTAGCTCTTAATAGGAAATAGTGAAAGATTTTTCTTTACATTTTAGTTAATTGTCCTAGTGAGGAAAGATTCTGTGTTTTATCAGAATGATTCCTGTGCTTCACATTTCTTTATCAGGTCTTTGATTACTTAAGAAAACTGAGTCTTCTTTTTTTTTTTTTTTATTAGCGATAGAGTCTCACTTTGTCAACCTTGGTAGAGTGCTGTGATGTCACAGCTCACAGCAACCTCTAGCTCTTGGGCTTAGGTGATTCTCCTGCCTCAGCCTCCTAAGTAGCTGGGACTACAGGTGCCCACCACAATGTCCGGCTATTTTTTGTTGCAGTTTTGCCAGGGCTGGGTTTGAACCTGCCACCCTCGGTATATGGGGCCGGCACCCCACTCACTGACCCATAGGAGCCGCCCCTGAGTCTTCTTTTTTAAAGAGCTAAGGAACTATGGTTTTCTTCTTATAACAATGTAACTTTTTGTATCTACCTTTCAAAGTCATTTAATTATCACTCTGACTAAATGAATGACGTTAATTCACAATGACTTGTGATCTATTTTTGTATTTTTTACAAACTTACCAAAATCAACTTCTAAATTTAGTACTCTGACCTTGAACTAACTTTGGGACATTTCAGAGAATGCTGAAACATCTCAAAAGATCTTAAAACAAAGATATTAAACGAATTAGGCTTATCTTATGTGGGAAGTATTATCAAATAAGAAATGATGCTTCACCTTCTTTGAGTTATATTTGTATGGATATGTGATTTTTTTTTTTTTGAGAGGGAGCCTCAAGCTATCCCCCTGGGTAGAGTGCCATGGCATCACAGCTCATAGCAACCTCCAACTCCTGGGCTCAAGCGAGTCTCCTGCCTCTGTCTCCCAGGTAGCTGGGACCACAGGCGCCCACCACAACACCCGGCCATTTTTTGGTTGCAGCCATCATTGTTGTTTGGCGGGCCCGGGCTGGGGATTCGAACCCGCCACTTTAGGTGTATGTGGCTGGCGCCTTAGCCGATTGAGCCACAGGTGCCAAGCCTGGATATGTGATTAATACATGTTTCAGAATTGTATGAAATGCCTACCAATTGGCAGCACCTCTGGCTCAGTGGATAGGGCACTGGCCCCATATACTGAGGGTGGCGAATTCGAAGCTGGCCCCAGCCAAACTGCAACAAAAAAATAGCTGGGCATCACGGCGGGTGCCTGTAGTCCCTGCTACTTGGGAGGCAGAGGCAAGAGAATCGCCTAATCCCAGGAGTTGGAGGTTGCTGTGAGCTGTGACGCCACTGCACTCTATAGAGGGTAATAAAGTGAGACTCTGTCTCAAAAAAAAAAAAAAAGAGAAATTCCTAGCAATCTGATATGTTACCACCCATAATTTGTTATTTATTACATTAGAATGTTGTATGAAACAGAAATAATCAAATTTCCTTGTCAATTGTGTCATCACTATAATAAATTTTCTTCAGATCATTAATCATTGCTGAGTTTACTGTGTGCCCAGTTCATCTAGTTTAAGATGTGCCACTTTAAGTCTTGTTGTCCGTAGTTGTCCAATTAATTGCTTTATTCTAATGCTTTTCGAAAAGCTCTGCAAGCAACTATAATCCTAAAGTGCTTTCTCTTCAAGGAGATTCACAGAAAGGGCTCTGTTAGGTATAGGTTTCTGATAACTTCTCAAAGTTGTCCTTGGTAGAGTGCTGATGGCATCATAGCTTACAGCAACTCCTCAAAGTCATCAGAAACCTATACCCACACGATTGGACTGGATCAGAACTTCCAGAATCCTAATGAAGAAACCAGCAGGTTCATGAAACTGCTAACCAAGATCAGGGAAATCAAACATTAATCACATGAGACTAAATGAAATGAAAAATTATGGGCTTTTACAGTTTTTTAATTTGAAACATTAATGGTTCTTTTAATGTTTTGTTTTCTAGATTTCAGAAAACTAGGCCGGGCCCGGTGGCTCTGCCTATAATCCCAGCACTCTGGGAGGCCGAGACAGGTGGATTGCTTGAGCTCAGGAGTTCAAGACCAGCCTGAACCAGAACCAGACTCCATCTCTTAAAACAAACAAACAGCTGATCTTTGTGGCATGGGCCTGTAGTCCCAGCTACTTGGGAGACTGAGGCAGGAGGATCACTTGACCCCAAGAGTTTGAGGTTATTGTAAGCTATGATGCCACCAGCACTCTACCAAGGACAACAAAGTGAGACTCTGTCTCAAAATAAATAAAATAAATAAAAAATTTTAAAAATAGATTTTATAAAACTGTATTCTTTTAAGCTATCTATAGTTTACAGCAATTTGATAAAGTATACTGCTGTGGCTCAGCACCTATAGCTCAAGCAGCTAACGTGCCAGACACATACATCAGAGCTTGTGGTTCGAATCCTGCCCAGGCCCGCCAAACAACAATGACAACTACAACCAAAAAATAGCTGGGTGTTGTAGCAGGCACCTACAATCCCAGCTACTTGGGAGGGTGAGGCAAGAGAATCGCTTAAGCCCAAGAGTTGGAGGTTGCTGTGAGCTGTGACACCACAACACTCTACCCAGGGCGATAGCTTGAGACTCTGTCTCAAAAGATAAAAGAGTATATTGCTGTGAACAAAAATTGAAACATTTATTTTTTACTCCCTTTGTGATCTCTCTGGAATTCAGAAACTATTCGGGAGTATTCTTATTTTTAAGGCAACACAGTTATCTGCACAAATTCAATAATAATCTGTTCTCTTTTTAACAGTCTACAATTGGAAACACTGGTTATACTACCAAGGCTGTGACTGCAATGCCATAATTGAGAATGTACATATACTGAATCTTCAGGTATCGCAGGTGAAGTCTAAAGTCGCCTGGGTTTGGTTTTCTAGCCTTCAGAGGTCGTGAAAAGTGCAATCTGAGATTCATTACCCAAAGTTCCATCACAGCAAACTTTTTAAAAGCCTGTGTGGTCAAATCATTATTTGTGCTGCACTTATGTAAATAATCAGGCCAAGTCTGCTGAGACTAAACATATTTTGCAAACAAATTAGTCTTACTCTACTCTGATTATCTTTGGCAGAAATGGGAGTGATTATAGAGAGAAACATTATGTTTCTGAAGAACAACCATAGTGTTCTTTAGCTATCAGAGTTTAGCCCTGTTCTTTTCTTTTCTTTTTCGGGTTGACAAAGAGAGATTTTGTTTAGAAAGAACAAAGAGAAAGTTTAGAGCACTTCCAAAGAGAGATGGAAGTGGGTCCCTTTCTTGAAGGAGAAAAGGTACGAGTGACCTGTTCATTGTTTTCAAGTTTTTGTCACACACTGGACTGGATCTTGAATTCTCCTAGTTTCCATCAACTGAAAGTTCGCTACTCTCCAACTGAAAACAAGAACAGCTCTGTGCCTAAAGCCCTGTAAGGTGAAGCTGGGCAACTCAATGCAACTTCAAGGGACAAGTAGCATGTCTGATGTTTGGGCCCCATAGGAGTTCAGCAACATGCCCAATGCCATTCAGACTGCAAGCCAGGATGAGAATTTGACAACTTCACACTGTGGGCAGCTTTTCCCCAAAAATGTCAGAACAAGATTCCCTACCACAGTTTTTCCTTGCTGATGCCTACTTTTTTGCTTGGCAGGATAACGCTGTAGCTAGAATGTCCTATCAGTAGCTTCTGTGAGTAAGTAGCTTGATGAAAATGTTGGATCCGTTGTGCTAAATTCAGATCTTACATGCCTGGAAGGATCCTTTAGTCCACTCAATGGGTAACTTTGGCAACATTCCTAATTTTAAAAAGTACTAGTGAGCTCTTTAATAGAGTCAGACGTCTAGGCTCACTTAGTCTCACTCCCTGCTTTAATTTAATCCAGTCAAGGGATAAAAACTGCAAAAAAAAAAAAAGAATTGCTATCTACTAGCTGAACGGAGGAGTCTGTGCAGCTGCCAACACTCCTCGTTGCACATGGATAAACACACTGATAGGTACAGATTGTATTGTTGCAAAACCTAACAAACAGCCTACTTGGTTAAAATGAGTAATTCCTTATCTGGCCCATTCTTTGATCTACTTAATTTTGGCTGATTTGGTTCATGGGAACCCTGGCAAGGAAGCATACTCTAAATTCTTGGTAAGTACCTGTCTGAGAGCCATCACCGTAGCCTCCCTGGTAGACTATAACCTGTCAAGCTATATTAAACTATACTACCTCCCTGGTAGACTATAACCTATAAGCTTTACTAAATGGTCTCTCTCCAGCTAGAATGATGAAAACTCCAAGAAATGCACAATAATGGCACCTTAACCTACAGAAGACGTATTGAGACTAAAAACCCAAAATGATGGTGATGGAGAACAGCACTGATACCCTAAGTTTCAGTCACACTCTCACCTGGGTGAGTGCCTGGCCAAAAGGGGAGAAAGTGTTAAAATTTCTAGGAGGCCATTGGGTTGGACTAAGCTTCTGCACTGGGTCCGAGAGACCAAACCAAAACAGAGTTATTCTTGCTGAAGCTCCACACCTCCAAGGCAAAACTAAGTTGTTCATTTGACTTGCCAAGAAATCAGGAGACACAGAGAGATAGTAACCGAATCCCCAAACATGCCAGTGTTAGCCCACACGATGAGGAAATCCCCTCTGCTTTAACCTTTATTAAGAGATGGAAACAACCAATCTGCTTTTTGTTCTGTTTCTGCTTTCTTCAGCCTTTCTCGGTCTTTAAAGCCGACTTCCTCTGCTCTGCTCATTACAATACTCATTCTATTTGTTATTCTAGAATCACAAATAAAAGCCAGTTAAGATGTTTAAATTCATTGTAATTTTGTCTTTTGACAAGTAACAGGATGAGGGAGAGAGGGGGCCCTTCTCCGAGTGCTCAGCTGGGAAAGCCAAGCTGCATTTAAGTAAAGTGCTTTGCTGACGAGTCTGCACAGACAGGCTTTTTGAATACCATCACCCTGAAGGCATAATAACAAAATGATCAGCAGTTATCAGTCTAGCTCTACCACTGGGGAGAAAAAAATTTTCCTAGTGCAGTTATTGCCCTGGGCAGAGTAATTTCTCTACCAACAGCAGAATAAATGGGCAAAGGAGAAGGGAAAATGAGGAGGCAAAAGGAGCCAGAGGCGATGGGTGAGGGACCTTATGGTGAGGGTATGTAGGGTTGAGCCCCACCAGAGGCTCCTCTGGAGTCACAGTCAGCATCCCTCCCCTCACAAGTGCAAGAAGGGCACTGCATCCAGAGTCAGAAGACCTGCTGATAGTTGTAACTGACACGCCACGAGTGCCATGTGTCTCCTCTCTGGGCCTCCAATTTCTAGTGGGTCGAACGAGGCCCAGGATGTATTAACTCTAACGTCCTTTTTGGCTGTAACAACCCATCAGGTGCTGAATAGCAAATAACTCTTGACAAGAAAAATGGCCATGCAGCCTCTCTGGGTGTTAAGCAAGCCCGGGCCTCCATTAAAGCAGAGGCACAGACCCCCGAACTACCAAGAGCCAGCCAGGTCTGTGGCCTAGTGACCAGACCCTGCTGGCCTCAGCTCCAGACTCCCTCCCTACATCTCTAGGAGTCCTCCTGATGCAGGCTCAGCTTACATCACGCCCAGCTAGTGAGTCTCGGCAGTTACCACCACATCCCTTCCTACTTGTTGACAGCCTCTGGGCAGTGAGGTCACTGGATGGACAAAATGCCTTCCCTACCCCTCACAACTGACTGACACCCCTAGTCTGAGTCAAGAGGAGCCACAGCACCCACAGAAGATTCTATTGCTCACCTTCCCATATGCAATTCTGCGAGGCGCAGGCCCCTGGTTGCCACAGGCGTTCAGTGTGCTCCTGCTCTGTACCAGGTCCTGTGTGAGGTATCACAGGGGGACAGGCAGGAGACACGGTGTATGTCCTTGAAGAGAAAGGGAGGTGAAACTGGCACTGCTGACTGTCACCCAAAACATACACTCCTTACAAACCTCACCTCCCTGGCTCTGCACATGCTGTTTGTCCACCCAGAGTACCCTTCCTCCTCTGCCCCCCTCTCTACCTGCTCAGGCTCTCAAGAGCTAGAAAGAGCTGGGGTCAATAATTTCCTTTACCACTTGAGTCTGGAAGTTTGAGGTTGCAGCGAGCTATGAGCACACCATAACACTCCAAGCTGGGGGACAGAAAGAAACCCTGTCTAAAATATATGAATAAATAAAAACCTCCTCCAGCATCTGTGTAATCTTGGCAAAGTTACTTATCTGAAAAAAAAAAAAAAAAAAAAAAAAAAATGGCCCAGCGCCCTGTAGCACAGTGGTTACAGCACCAACCACATATACTGAGGCTGGAGGGTTCGAACCCGGCCAGGGCCAAATGCAACCAAAAAAATAGCCGGGTGTTGTGGCAGGCACCTGTAGTCCCAGCTACTGAGAGGCTGAGGGAAGAGAATCGCTCAAGCCCCGGAGTTTGAGATTGCTGTGACCTATGGCGCAACAGCACTCTACTGAGGGCAACATAGTGAGACTCTGTCTCAAAAAAAAAAAAAAGGCATAGTATGGCAGCACCCATGGCTCAGTCAGCAGGGTGCTGGCCACATACACCTCGGGTGGTGGGTTTAAGCCCAACCTGGCCTTCTAAGCAACAATGACAACTGCAACCAAAAAATAGCTGGGTGTTGTGTCGGGCATCTGTACTCTCATCTACTTGGGAGGCTGAGACAAGAGGATCACTCAGGCCTAAGAGTTTGAGGTTGCTGTGAGCAGTGACACCACGGCACTCTACCCAGGGCAACAGCTTGAGACTCTGTCTCCAAAATAATAATAATAATAATAATAATAATACTTGAATGAAGGTCTTTGGTGAGTAGATTAGCTTCTGTGACTTTTCCCTTCCCTGAGTTCCTACAACAAATGGTTGGACCCCTCCTTTGGCCCTTCTCAGACACAACTGCTTCTTGTTGGCAGTTTTCCTTCTTGTGTGTAGCTCATTTCCCCAGATGCAATGCAAACAATGCTTTGTCACTCAACAAATATTTGCTGATCGATTAGCCAATGAATAGCAATGGAGGTCAAAACTGGACACCACCAGATTTCCTAAACACATGGTAAGATAATAGAAGCTTCTCTGGAATAGAAAGAGGCAAGCCAAGTCTCAGAAATAAGAGCCCTGACCCAGGGCAGCAACTGCCCCAGAGCATTTACAAGAAATGAGCCCCAGTCAGTCACAGGAAACACCTGAAGCCAACTGAGCATACTTGAGAGGTCCTTCTCTCTCCCCACCACCTTCCTCACTCTCTCTCTGCAAATGCCCCAAGAAACCTGTACCATCAGCATTGGGCATGTACCATACTTGCACAGCCCAGCAGGCCCACAACCAAACTTTCCCCAGGGACCTCAAAGCACAGAGATGAGGTGAAACCAACTATAGATTCTGAGCAGGGCCTCACCGGGAAACACTCCTTTGAGCTGGAGTGAAGGACATCTTTCAGCATTGCAGGCTGACACCAATTTCTGCTAGTGCCCTCAACCTACAAGATCAGGGTTAGGAGACCAACTCACACCAATGTATAATAATAGATCTCTAGTTTCTACCCAAGTCTTCCACCTGTCATTTAAACTAGTCCACCTCCATAAACTTTGATTCTTCCATTTTCTTTTCAGAAGTTTTATTTTGATTTTGTCTTTCCCTTTTCTTGGGAAAGATTCCGTGTACTTGGGAACCCCTTTTGGAAGTGGTGATCCTCATCCCGGGGCATGCTGGATCAGTATCTAGATAAACATTCATAGGAAAACTCTGGGTTGCAAGAGACCAACCACATGAGTCATCTGGAAATTAATCTTTCCCTCCAGCACTCTCAAATAAGAAGAATCTTCAAGAATGAGTCCACTGCAGCCATTAAAGACCTGTTATAACCTAAAAGTGGAGAGTGATGGAGAATTTTAATGATGTTCAGACACACAAGGTTCCCAAGATTACCTCTCCTTAGGGGTTCCAGTGCCATGATCCATGTTCTTCCTCCCTCCTGCCCTGACCAGTTGTGTTGGTGTCACTGAAATGGGTATCAGAGGCTGCTCAGAGGGGCTATGGGCAAGGGTAGTTGGAGTTCATAAGTTTTGTTCTAAAATAATTTTCCAGGACTATAAGGCCAAAGATGTACATATCTTCCATCTAACCACTTCAGGAACCCTCTGGAAGTTGCTCAGGAAAAAGAGGCTGAGTTTGAAAACAGACATCTACAGACGTACTATTCTACCACAAATAGGTGAGTTTATCAAGAAATACCAACAGCACAGAGGAGAACAATGGTTCCAGTTTTCTTTTCTCTAGAAAGAGGCCTATTTCCCACGATGCCTACAGTTCTCATTCAATAACCATTTTAGGGCTGGAGCTCTTGCTAGTGCCTGGCACCATAATCAGGAAGTACCACCATTCTGAGGCAGCAAATCAGAGAGAAATCATTATCACCACCCCACTCCTGGCCCCCATGTACCCACTACCTATGTTAGACAGATGGGTAACAACACAGCTGCAATCTCTACATTGCAGAAAGGCAACTATGAGATAACGTTAACTACCGGATGTCTGACAAAAAGCACTCAGCAAATATTAATTACTATTAATACATATCCTCAGCTTTAAGCATTAAGTTTTTCAAAATCTAGCATTTCTCCAACAACATACACCTTCAAATCTCTATACATTTAGTGGTTTCCTTATCCCTCTTCCCCATGGCTGTCATAAATGAATAGTGTCGCTCACATGTGATGGAATCTTGGAATCAAGGAAATATGGTCTTAGTGTTCATAAGGGAATATGGTACAAGCTCCAGACAAATAACAAAGGGCTCTGGGTTAATGGGGTTAAAACATAAAGGTGTGAGACGAGTTACCCGACCCACGTCAAAGCTGAGGATGATAAAAGATGTCTATGTACCACCTGGATCAACCAGCCAGAGGGATGGAGGAAGGTGGTGGGGGCAGCAAAAGGAATGTCAGTTCCCTTTTCTCCCCAGCACGATCCATGGCAGCTAGGAAACTTGGCAGGAAGGCATGATGAGTCCCCGGGTAAGGAAGGGGACTGCCACAAGGTAGGACCAGAGGAAGCCATAAGGTGTTAGTGGAACGTGAAGAGGAACAAAGGAGACCCCCTGGCAGGAGTGGGGACCTTAACCTACCTAGCAGGGGACGGAGAGAGTAAACAGAGCGTGTCTGGGGGCCCAGGCGGCGGAGAGGGAGGAGAAGCCCAGGATGTGGACCAAGAGAAACGACAAGGAAGAAATGTGAAAGTGGGGGGCGTGGGATGGGCAGCGAGAAAGAGGTGGGCGGGCGTGACAGGAAAGCGGGGGCGCACTCCCGGAGGGAGTGGCCCTCAGTGTGGCAGGTGGAGGGAGTCGGGCCGGGTGCGCAAGAAGCGGCCGAGCACCGGGGGAGGCAGGCCGCCGGCAGCTTCTCACCTTTGATGTCTCTGGCCAGCGCCCTCCACGTCGGGGCGAAGGCGATGCAATGTCCGCACCAAGAGGCGAAGAACTCCACCGCCCAGGCGCTACGGGAGTCCAGCACGACGTCTCGAACCGTGTCCGCCTGAAGCAGCGTCAGCGGGTCGGAAGGCGAGTAGAGCGCCGAGACCCCGGCCGCGCCAGCACCCGGCACCGCAAGCAGCAGCAGGAGCAGCAGCAGCAGCAGCGACGGCGGCGGTCCACAGGAGCGGCCGCACCTCCTCATTCTCTGCGGATGCGGCCACCACTGCACTCAAGTTTCGGTTGAGTCGGCGCCGGGCTGCGCCGCGGCACCTCCTGTCTTCGCCGGCGAGGCGGAGCCACCTGGCCCCGCCCCGGGCCACACCCCCGGACACACCCCCAGATCCGGTACCGTCTCTTGCTCCGCCCCACCAACAGGCCTAGGGGGCCTACCATCAGGCGGGGCCCTCTGAGCTGCGGGGCGCGGCTGGGCCGGGCGGCGAGCTCACTTTTAGCTGTTATTGGCCGCAGCCTTGGGGATGCGCTAGCCAGGCACCCGCCTCTGGCCCCAGGAGGCGGGGAGAGCAGAGCCCAGTCCCTGGAACCAATCCTCAAACGAAAGGAGTGGGGCGCCCACCGGCAGGGGCCTGGACACGGGTTGCGGTCTCATTCGGCGAGGCCATTTGGCCTTTCGCGGCCCCCGTATCCAACGGAAGCGGAATCCTCTGGAGTAGACGATGCCGATTTATACCGCTCCGGGAAAGTTCCGGTGATCCCACCGAGCGATAAGACGTTGTGAGTTAGAGGAAAGGTGGGAGAGAAGAGGGACGCGTAGTAGAGAATGATCTCTGAGTCTGTGACCGCCATGACCCCACAGGGATCAGATGCACCCACCCCTGTGGACACCTGTGACCATGTAAAGGAAACATTGTTTGAGGGCTTTATAGTAATGGCTATGAACCATCTGAAAACCACTGGCCTAGAATTAAGAGAAAACGTAAGAATCACAACTTGCCCAGCTTGCTCTTCCTGGAATAAAAAGGTAGCAGAAATCTACCAGGAAGTGGATGTGGAGAAGGGAAGGAGTGCAGAGAACTAACAGCGCTGAATAAGAAGCCCTCACCATTGCGGGCTGGGCTGGATTGGCGCGGTCATTACGGTGGAATCTGGGTTTGCTCAGCCCCCGACGTCTGCCGCCCTTAGCCCAGATACCCCACGTTCGTCATACTCACTCAGATATTCCTCTCGCAAGTAACATGATCAACTCATCTTGTGTTCGTGGGTACGAAGGTGTTAGTGGATTGTCCCTGGTCACCTTTACTAGCTCCAGTGTTTTGAATGAGTTATTATAAGGGGAGAAGGTGCTCCTCAGAGGATTGTCACAAGTGGTCTTTTTTCCTTTGCGTTTGCTATGTTAGCCCACCTCACTTGTAAGCCCTCTGAGATTATATTTACTGCTCATGGATTTTTTTTTTTTTTGAGACGGAGCCTCAAGCTATCCCCCTGGGTAGAGTGCCATGGCATCACAGCTCATAGCAACCTCCAACTACTGGGCTCAAGCGAGTCTCCTGCCTCCGCCTCCCAAGTAGCTGGGACCACAGGCGCC
>CAUYQV010031854.1:0-21026 GCA_963574575.1 Galagoides demidoff | reverse complement strand
ATTTACATTGTAAAAAACCTAAAGAGCAAGAAACTCCTATCTACCCTTATGTTGTTTCCAATTATCACCCTATAGAGTGGAAACTTATTACAACAACAAAAGGTTTGAGTATACAAAACTACAAATGTTATATACTTGACACTTATTACTTCAAATAAAAATTATCTGTATTTAAACTTGACAACAATTTGATAATAAAAGAAAATTAAATGATTTTTTACTAAAGTATTACAAGGAAATAATGAGCCTTTATTTAAATTCATTGCTTATTTACAAACAACAATCAAACATTCTATTTCAGGGGAAGAGGCTTACAAAGTGTTACTTTTATAAGAGACTCTTCGAAATGTTATTGTTAATTATAAGCAAATTTTAGCAGAACTTAATACTTAAGGAAGTGCAACATTATATTTACCCTTAGTAACAGGTATTAATTTATACAATGGAAAACTATCTAAAAAACTATCTACTGGAGTTTTTAATCCTATTTCTAAAGGAACAGTAGGCTTAATTTTAGAAAGAATTAATCTTACTATGGAAGGACTATCTGTCCATCCAGAAATAATTAATGAAGATTATAAAGAATAAATTTTTTTTTTTTTGAGACGGAGCCTCAAACTATCCTCCTGGGTAGAGTGCCATGGCATCACAGCTCATAGCAACCTCCAACTCCTGGGCTCAAGCGAGTCTCCTGCCTCCGCCTCCCAAGTAGCTGGGACCACAGGCGCCCGCCACAATGCCCGGCCATTTTTTGGTTGCAGCCATTGTTGTTGTTTGGTGGGCCCGGGCTGGGGATTCGAACCCGCCACCTTAGGTGTACATGGCTGGCACCGGGAGGATTTTTAATACGGATTCAGTCTCACTGATAACATTATTAGTTTGTACAGGAGGTCTGTTTCTTCCTGGTTGAGTCTTAGGAGATTGTGTGTTTCCAGGAACTTTCCCATTTCCTCTGTGTTCTCTAGTTTATGTGCATAGAGATTTATGTAGTATTCATGGATCATGTTTTGTATTTCTGCTTAACAGCAGATGTTGTCACCTGATTCCACAAGCTGGCTAACTGGACCTGCCGTTAGTACATTTTCACACTTTGAGTGGTATGAACCTTTTAAAAATGTGTTTGTTGATATGCAAACCTCTTTGATATTACAGAATAGGAAATAATAAGTGTTTTTTTTTTTTAATGTCAGAGTTTTACTTTAGACTTGCTCTCATTGTACATAGTATGTATAACATTTGCCTGTAGGTTGTAGAGGGCAGTAAGAGTTAAGCTGAAGGCTCAGCTTTTCCTTTCTACATGAAGGTTGTAAACATACTTATCAAAGAAACTGATAATTGTGAAAAGATAAATTGTCTTAGGTTAGTTTCTATAGCTTTAATTGTAACCTTTATTTCCAGCTATTATTGTGACATTTGCTCTTAGATTCTTTAAACTAAATACATCCAAAAAATTAAATTTCTTCTTAAACTTGTCTACATATATGAAATAACAATTATTGTCCTTGTTGTTTTGATTAATGCACACATCTAGGAATCATTCTTTTTCTAAATTTCAGAATATTATAGGAGTACACACATTTTGGAACACTTCCGTTTCTGTTATACAACATACAACCAACAAATCACATAGATTTTACCTCTTAAACACCCTGCAAATCCATCTACTTTGTCCCTCTTATTCACCAGCTTGTTTATCTGAATGATTATAACCTTTTTTGTAGTAACAGCCTTATAAATGGTTTGCCTGTATCCTCTCTGGCTCTATTTCAAACCATTCATCTTTTGGCAACCAAAGTGATCCTTGTGAAATACAAAGTTCTCATTTGTTAATAGGAAGATAGGGTAATTAAGTACTATGTTGCCTTTATTTTCTGCTGTGACCGTGTTATTTTGTTTTAAAAATATGAAGATAACTATAATAACTTTCCTATTGGTTGATTCAGCAGAATCCCTATTTTTTCCCTCAAAGGGTTTAATCGCTTAATATAGAGTCTCCTAGAATGGAAATTTCCAGAAGAAAGGGATAATTATTTTACTTGATTCTTTTTTTTCCTAATTAGTTTCAGTTAGATTTTCTTTTAAAACATTAATAGTCTAAAATCTGCTTGGAACTACTCAAAACCTCGCCACCGAGAAATGGTAAAACTTCTATACTGTGTTCCTACTTTATTAGTTATCTGTTGATGAATAGCAAATTACCCAAAGTTGTCAGTTTCTTCTTCACAGTTTAATGGGACTAGGAGTCAGGCCTGGCTTAGTTGGGCCCTGTGTTACAGGGCTGCAGGCTACAGTCATCTGAAGCTTGGCCAGTAGAAGATCTGCTCCTAAACATACTTCTTTGCTGGCAGGATTGAATTCTTCCTGAGCTGTTAGACCACTGGCCAAGGGCTTCTTTTGGTTCCTTTTCACATGGGTCACTCATATCACATCTTGTAGCGTGCCCCTTACTTCATCAGAGCGGACAAATGAGAAGGCAAGGGAGAATGCTAGCAAAGTGGAGGTGGCAGTTTTGTGACCTAAATCAAGGAAGTGACACCCAGTTTTGTCTTACTCATCAAAAAGTGTCACCAGGTCCGGCCCAGTCTCCAGGAGACAGCGTTACAGAAAGGCAGGGGTCCTAGGAAGCCAGGTCCCTCAGAAGGCTGCTAACCACACCTGCTGGCTACTGTTTTCATTTGAGGTGCCAGAAGTAGAGTTGCAGTTGTACGAGGGGGCAGGTCACCTTTCTCAATGGGCCCCGACACCACAGTTATTATGAGTTTTTATCCAGAGACTCAGTGACCAGGTTCATGGTGAGAAATAAGAAATAAAATAGTGTCATGGGAAGAGTTTTGGCTGAAAGGATTAGAAGTGCAAAGGCCCAGGAAAAGCAGGGATGTCAGGAAACATGAAGAAAGGAGGAGGGAGGGACATACTACTGGGGTGCTCTCCACTTGCAGAAGTTCTGGAGCATGAGGGTGGAGTCACTGGCCTCTTGGTAGGAGTGAAAATCTCACTGAACACTTTTCTGAACTCTGCAGGTTTCTAAGGAAGTCCTTAGTTTGTTTCTCCACCTCCTTTCTTACCTCCTGGGAAGACCCCACCCCAACTCTCTCCTGGCTCCAAAGAGCCCCCTCCCCCAAGACCTGAGCTCCCTCCCTCTCTCCCATTTCTGTTGTCTGGTGGGAGTCAGCCCAAGCCCTCCATCTTCATGCTGGAGATTTAGGGCCTCTCCCTTCACTTTCCAACAGGGAAGAATTATGTGGAAGAAATTAGACTCTAACGTTTGGGAGGGAAAAAAATGCAAATTCTATGCAGAAGAGGTAGTCTCTAATACATTCTATACAAAGGGGTCAGTACTATACATACAGGAAACAAGTTCTCAATAAACAATCTACTTTTACCGGGAGCAAAGTGACAGCACACACATATTGATATTGTTTCTAGTGTGGTCTGTCAGAAGTATTCAAGACCATTCTAAGGATGATTAAGACAGATAGAGACAGTCACGCCAAGGTTCCAGAGCATCCCTTAAACTGAAACGGAATGATTGAGTCATTCAGGTGATTTTACTTGATTCTTGACAATACCAGTTAATTACCTTTGACAACAATAGATTTGTATCCCTATTTTCACCTGATTTGATCTTTTAATCATCTTTCATCCCACTGTCTCATCTCTCTGGCTACTGCCTTAACAATTATATTGAGAAATACATTCAACATCAACCCAACATATTTCTTATAAAATGTTCATGAATGAAGATACCGTATAACCCAGACGTCCTCAAACTACGGCCCGTGGGCCACATGCGGTCCGCCTAAGACATTTATCTGGCCCTCCAGGTGTTTTTGCCACTGCTGCCTGTCCTGCTTAGCAGCTGACTCGTCCTGGGGGCCACAGTCTGGCCCTCTGACGGTCTGAGGGACAGTGAACTGGCCCCTTGTTTAAAAAGTTTGAGGACCCCTGCAGGTAACCTAAGGAATTCAAATGGAACAAAACACTACAATATTAAAAGCTCCATCCTTCCTACCATGAACAACACCAAAAATCCCTACTTCCATTTGCATACGTAATAGTAATGACCCACAAGCTGATGAGTCAATGAAAAATTTACAAAGGCTATCCAGCCTTTTATAATTAATGGTAAAAGAAGAGGAAATGTAATAAGAAATGTACTATACAGAAATGAACAGCAGTGAATAATGTGGAATCCATTTAAGTGAAACATTTAATGTAAGAAAGAACATTTACCACCTGGTTGTTGTAGCCTTAGATAATTTATAATATGTTAGTGATTCTTCTTTCACCATGCAAATGAGAAAATTAAAAAAAAAGATTTAAAATATTTAAATTAAGATGTTAGCTTTTGTGAATAGAGGAATAGTTAAATAAAACTTAAGAAATGAATGCTTTTTTGATAGTATTTTTATTTCTAATTAGAAATTAAATTCCTGATACAATAAATATTATCACTCTAGATATTAATGTATTATGGGGCTAATCTTTTCTAGTTCATGCAGTTAAGATTTTTTCTTAGGTGTTTGAATAGTTTCTTTAACTCAAATTATTCTTAATAATATTTAACACCAGTTTGTAAAAAGGTGGAATTTTTTTTTTTAAACGAGCTACAGTTTTGCATTTTTCTTACCATATGGCCTGCTCAGATATCTCCACATTTCAAATAATTTCAGCACTAGGAAAAAAAAATATCTGTTTTGTTCTTTAAGCCTTTTTGTGAGTGAGATGAGGAAACTTCTATGCTTATACAGTGTTCAGCATGGCTGTTGAGGGCCTATGTTGATTGTAATTTGTCAGTTACTCAAGTTCAGGTTTGCAGAAAGTCATTAAAGACCAAAGAATAATGAGCAAAGCAAATTGATGTTTGTGGATTTGTGGAATGAATGGGAGCTCAAGCCAAAATGCAAACTAGGAGGTTTTAAGTAGTACTAAGTTAAGGTGAAGAGTTGAGATGGAGCACTTTTTACTTAATTGATTAATAAAAGTATTAATAAAAGTATTTTTTATGTCAGAATACTGAGGGTGTGCATATGTTTTGGTTACCTAGCTTTTGTGAATTTGATAGTCACTTTTAAGTCAAAGTTACAGGTGTGTCCTTCACCAAGAAAGTGTGCAGTGTACAGGCGATGTACACATTGAGTGGAAATTTACCTTTCTCCTTCTTACCTTCTCCTCCACTTGAATTACAGAGGTTTACTTTCATGTGAGCACACTGGTGCTCATCATCTAGTTCCAATTTAGTATTGAGTACATGTAGTGTTCTTTCTCCATTATTACCATACTTCACTTAGAAAATGAGAGTGAGATATTATTAATAATTTTTCATTATATCTTTATTGACTTTTAATAACAATACTTATTACCATATCTTAGGAATTGAAAAGATTAGAATTGTAAGCAAGTTCAAGTAGAATATAAACTAAGGTGTCTAAGAATGCTTATTACAAGTGTATAATTATAAAATACAAAATTGAAATGAAAAAAATTACAAGAGTGTTAAATTCAACACATTACAAAATGAAATACTTTCACCACCTTCACCTGTAAAATTTCCCCTGATATTCCTTGCCTATGTCATTATTACCTGTTGCTTTTTCCCCCCAGGATCCATAGGTTACATTGGAAAAATCAATGAATGCTATCTGAAAACAAAACAAAACATTGCACCTCCTGACAACTGAATTTGTTGCGTATGGCTTTAGTCAAATATATAATCTCTTATTCATATCAATTGTGGAATTATTGGAGTAGGTAAAATTTCCAAGGACATTTCTGTAATTTTTTTTCTCTTTGCTTTCTTATTTTATTTTCTTTTATCTTACATGTTACTTCATATAAAATTTACCTTGTCGCCTGGCCTAGATTCATGGCACATCAAACTTCTGGGCTTAAGTGATCCTTCTACCTCAGCTCCCGAGTAACTGGTAGTACAGGTGCATTGTACCCTGCTCGGGTAGCATTTTTTTGTAGAGACAGGGTCTTGCTCTTGCTCAGATTGGTTTTGAGTTCCTGAGCTCAGAGGATCCTCCTAGGATGCCAGGATTGCAGGCAGGAGCCACCACGCCTGCCCTGAGGAGTCAAACAAATACGGCTTTTCAAGTAGATAGGGCCCCGCCTGGCACATATGTGCTTCCTAAACAATAGTACTTACAATTATTGGAGTGGTCCTCTGAAGTGACAGTGGAGACAGTTGTTGGATGAAGAAGGGAATCCATACCAAATCTCTCTTATTTTTCTGCTGTACGTGGTTATTAATCAAGTTCTGAACAGTTATTTATGGATGAATTTGGCTGCTGGGCACATTGTCCTCTAGCATGCACAGTTTACGTACATATTTACAGTAATTTTAGAAAAACTGCCAGAGTACTATGCATAAAATTCCTAAAGGAGTTTTATTCTGTGTCAGAGTTCCTGAAAATAACCATTAATAGGAGTGAATATTTATGTGAAGCTAAATTACATTGAGGTAGAAATGGTTGAATTAGTTTTGAAAACCCAGGTTAAGTTCAGTGTTATGAATATTGACTACAATTATGCAAAAAAGATAAATATGTGGATAGCAGGAATTCTGTGCTTCATAAAAGTTATAGAACTTCAAAAATAGGCATATTTAATATTTTATGAATACAAAATTCATAATCACTTAGATACTTATTTCAAAGTTAATAATGAGCAAGACTATAATGTATAAAGTAAAACAAAAAGACAAAATCTTATTGGATTTTTTTTAAAAATTTCACTATTTAACATTTAAATCTTAGACTATTATCATATAATGATACACTTATTAGTTATAGAACTCAGCCAATTATATAAATATATACATGCAGGATATACAATTACTCCATCTTTTATATAATCACAAATGAAACTCTTTCATTCAAATGATCTAAGTGATAAGTAATCCTTTAAAACAAATCTGATGTTGAAATCCTGGCCCAGAAGTAGTGCTTAATCTTTTTTTCCCTACTGCTTTAACAAGAATTCGTAGTCAGTTTCTGGAAATGATATCTGTGAACCTCGCAAAGGTCAGCTAACCTCAGCATGACTATTCTTTCTAAATAGTTAAAGATTATGGGTTTACCTTGCCAATTGTCGAACTTTTTTTTTTTTAATCTTTTGGAGCCCTCCGCGCGGACTGAGTAATTCCACTTCTTTAGCATTGAGAAATGGCATAAGATTACAGCTACTCACTAATTCATGGATGATTTCCTTCTAATAATCCTGTTAGTGAAACCATAGAAAAGAATAGACACATAATTCTCTCATCCTTCTCTTTCTTTATAATCTCCGACTCTATTGTTAATGGAAACTGTTTTTTATGAAGTAAGAAACAAAGGCTTTGTGACATTTTTGTGTATACATTTGATTCTTACATTTGACTTATTTTTATGCTTATATTTCTCTCTTTTGGGGGCTGGAAATAAATAACATTACTGCTAAATTCATGGAACATTATTCTGTGCCAGGCATTTCATGGAGCATTAACTCATTTAATTTTCATAATAGCCAGGAAGAAGTTAACATTAGTACATTTACTTTTCAATTGAGGAGCATGAAGTTTAAAGTGACAAAGTAATTTACCGAGGTTAGCACTGAGCAAGTAAAGAAAAAGTTTGGTTATTAACATATGGTATTATTAGTAATCGTGTTCAAGTTGAGATAATTACCATTCATATTAGGTTTTAGAGACACTTTTTTATGTAGCTTAGGGTGAAAGATCTTTGTCCTGTGATATCTGCACCTTTAGCATCCAGCACAATGCCTGACTCTAGTAAACTGTCCATACATTTCTGTGTATGAATAAATGAGACTAACATTTACAATATTAGACAATCTTTTTCTATTATGAAACATGTAAATAAAATTTTATATCACTTGATAATTTTATTTAAATCATTTTATTAAAATCGTTTTCCCAATAGAGAAATTGTAAGGAAAAGATTCAGTTACAATTTCCCATTTCAAAGTAAATCAGTATAAATGAATCTGAAGTCACTTTTATGTTTATTAACAAAGCAAAAAAAGTTAAGAAAATAATGGTATTACTTTGGTTTATTTTTTTATATTTTTAATTGCAATAAATTATATAATTCATATGTTTAGGCTCAAGGTACAGTATAAAAAAGAAAATGTTTGTTACATTTAGGTAGCCATTTAAAGCAAGTATTTTAAACAGGCACTATATATATATCTGTCTCTGTGTGTGTATACACCATGAGTGCCAAAAAATGTATACACATTTTAAGAGATGTTTTCTATTTATTACTTTTCAAAGTTGAATTGAATTACAGTAGCAAGGTGTAGTATAATGTTGGCTCAAAAGATGATGTTAATCAGATGAATACTATATCACCGTGAAACAGACATGGGTAGGATAGCCTTTTCTCTTAAAATGTGTATACACTTTGTTGATATTCTTTTTATGGTAACATACACACAGATATATGGCCTCCCACTTACAAAACAATATTAAATTTGATTACTAGAAAATATACAGAAAACAAAATATTTGCTTAAATTTACCGTCTATGATTATTTATTGTTTAATAATGCATTATTAAATTCATCTGCTACTTTCAATTTTGATTATAATTTAAATTGTTTAATTTGGGCTTTGACTGATAAAAGACATATTTTATAATAGGGCAAAATAGGATATTTTGATTGTGTTGTTTTTGACTACATTCTTAGATTTAATTTATCAGAGAATTTCTCCCCATCAATAAAATTACTTCTGGGTACAGATATAAAATAATAAGAAACTTAAATTCATTAAGTATGATGAATAGAAGACAATTACTTGTTTAATAATGACTCCAAAGACATCTGTGAATAAAACAAAATAGCAATCTTTATTTAAAATGCTTCAAATCTTTATAGAGTATGTTGCAGGATTGATGATTTTAGGCAAAATAACATAACTGAAATATTAATGTTTTTACATGATGCAGACTAAGCATGTTTTCAGTGCTAAGACTGCTATGGCCTTAAGAATTATATGATAAGTAATAATAAATTGTATCTACCTGTCCTAAAGATACACTGTCTTCTGTTCCTTTCTACAACTAGCTAACTTACTCTTTGAAGAGATAATTTATATGAGTAATCTAAAAATGCATTTTATTTGAATAATTATCTCAAAGGAGTAAAATAAGTCTTTTTATTCCTTATCTTCAAAACATTACCAGTTGTGTTGCCCGTAACCAAAATAATATGCGATAAATCAGCAGGTACATTTAACATTTTCTACATGTTGTGTATAGATACTCCATAATAGGTCTAAGAAAATGATCTTATAGCCCATAATGTAAATCAGAGCAGTCTACTTTCAATTTCTTTATGTCTTAGTATAACTTAGAACAAGTAATTGTCAAATTACTTTTTAAATCTAAAAAAATTTTTTTGGCAATGGTGTCTTTGCCTCCCAGGCTGGGGTGCAGTGGAAATATCATAGCTTACTTAGGGTAGCCTTGAACTCCAAGGCTCAAGTGACACTTTCATCTTAGCCTCCCAAGTAAGCAGGAGCAGAGGTGCTCACCACCATGTTCAGCTAATTAAAAAAAAAATTGTAGAGAGGGAGTCTTTTATGTTGCCCAGGCTGGTCTGGAATTCCTCTGCTCAAACAGTCCTCCCACTGTAGCTTTCTAAGTACTGTTTGCATTAGGCACCAGGTCCAGCCTAAATCAAATTTAAGATTCTATGAGATTTGAGGACTATTTGTTTTTTAATGTGAAATTTTCTACCTTTAGAATTTGATAAGCTAGTGAAAATTTCTGCAAAATTCCCTTTTAAAGTATTTCAGCTCTTCAAGAAAAATGATTTTTTTTTTAACGTAAATACAAGAGAGTTAAAAAGGAAGTAGTTGCAAAAGTTAATGTAAAAGTGCCAGTGAAGCTCAGATTGTATACCTATTCCAGGCCAATCCTTTCCTACTATTGACAGTATTTTTTCTTCCATAAAACATAAGCTATACACTTGTCTGAATATTAGAGTACGTGCTAAATTGATTGACTAAAGTTAGTATTTGAGGTTGAAATATTCACAGTGACATGAATGGGATTGCAGGCCAAACATTTGATTAGTAAACCATTTTGTAGCAAAATTAATTCAGACATTCAAAAACTCTTGGGAGGCGCCTGTGGCTCAATGAGTAGGGCGCCGGCCCCATATACCGAGGGCGGTGGGTTCAAACCCAGCCCCGGCCAAACTGCAACAAAAAATAGCCGGGCGTTGTGGCGGGCGCCTGTAGTTCCAGCTACTTGGGAGGCTGAGGCAGAAGAATCGCCTAAGCCCAGGAGTTGGAGGTTGCTGGAGCGACTCCACTGTACTCTACTGAGGGTGAAAAAGTGAGACTCTGTCTCTACAAAAAAAAAAAAACAACAACCCCAAAACTCTTCAAATACATTAATGGCATAGAAAGTTCAATATATAATAAGACTAAATTTTCAGAACATCTCATATTTGAATATTTGTTTTATTAAAAAACAAGTGTTATAATTTACTTATATAATACACATGGAATGATTTTTAATAAGTAAGTCAAATGGATTTAAAATTTCCAAAGTTTTCATTTAGTGTATTATATGAATATTGGTAACCAAAACAAATGCTGGAGTTATAAGCATTAACTACTAGGTAGAGTAACACCCATTTTACTTGTTATAGTACTTCAGTATTTTAAAAGATCTGGACTGAGAAGTTCTGGAGAAGTTGATAGGTTTATATAGTACTGCATCTGCCTCTTTTGACAGAGATTTTTATTCATTTATTTAATTATTTTAAACTTTCTTGAGCTATAATCAACATATACAAAAAATTACACATATTTAATGTATACATTTTGATGAATTTGACATACGTATATGCTAATAATATCATCACTACAATCCAGGTAATAAACATACCGTACCCTCCAAAAATTGTTTTGTGTCATATTTTTGTGTGTGTGTGGTAGGAATACTTAATATTCACATTATCCTCTTAACATATTTTAAAGTGAACAAATTATGATTAACTATAGTACTATGTTGTACAGCAGACACCTGGAATTTAACTCATCTTGTGTGACTGAAACTCTATATTAATTGAGGTACAATTTCCTATTTCCCCCTCCCTCAGCCCCTGGAAACTACCAATCTACTCTCTGCTTCTGTGAGATTTACTATTTTCATGTAAGTGTAATTTCACAATATTTGTCCGTTTTGGGGGGGAGGGGTGTATTGAGTTGTAAAAGATCCTTACATATTTTGGAAATTAGTCTTCTATCAGATTCCTTGGCTGCCTTTTTATTCTGTTGATTATTTCCTTTGCTGTACAGAAGCTTTTTAGTTTGATAGAGCTTCACTTGTCTATTTTTGTTGTTTGTGCTTTTGGTGTCAAATCCAAGAAATCATTGCCAATGTCAATGTCAAAAACCTTTTCCCTTATTATATTTTCTTCTAGGAGTTTTATAGTTTCAGGTGTTATGTTTAAATATTTAACTCATTTTGAGTTGAGTTTTGGGTACTGTGTCAGAAAGGGATCTAATTTCTTTTACTAAGGGTCTTTTTGTTCTGTCAAATTAATTGTATTAGATTCCACAGGGAAGGCACAAGGCAGATAAAAAAATGTGCATGCTTTTACTTTTCTTTCCGAATTATTTTTAGTTTATATTTAGACAGGCTAACTGGTTTGATGATTTAAATATGAGCAGTTCTGGTGGCTGTGTATGTTAGGTTCAGGTTCTCATTCATTAAACTAATATTTATGGACAGTATTATGTAGTTGCAGCATTTTAGGTGCCAGCCTAAAATGAAGAAAGTGCATGACTCTGCACTAATGGACTTCCACTATCATAAGAGGATGCAATAAAGAACCACTCTAAGTGATTATTATTTTTTTTAATTAGGCAGGAAAAAGAAGATTAGGAGTAGACATGATGGTCATGGTTGGTCTCATGGATAAGGTGGCATATGAGTAAAGTGGTCAAGGATGTGAAGAGCCAGCCATGAGACTATCCAGGTCAATACGGTTCCAGCCAGAGAAAACATTCCCTATGTTGACCTTTATTGAGGAATGGGTCTAGAATGTAGGTCAGAAAGCAGAACCACAGGGGAATAGTAAAAACATGAGCCTAAAAGATAGTGAGGGGTTGGAGTGGGTAGTGTGCTGTAGGCGAATGCAAGAAAATTAGCTTTTAGTCTAATTTTAAGTATGGAAGTATCGGGGTTTTGAGTAAAGAATAGCAGGGCCTCATCCATGTTTTCATAGGTAAACCTGGATAATATCTTGACAGTAGGCTGTTGAGGGGAGGCTGGGACTATTAGTATACTGTAAGGAAAATACAAATTGTACCAGAGATTATTGTAGAAGTAAAAATGCAGAGAAGTGATTGTGGGTTCTGGTTAATTATGAAGCTAGAAACTGTAGTTTGTCAAGAGCTTGGGTGTGAATTTTGAGAAAAAGGAAGAATGAATTAAAGATTTTGGCCTAAGCAACTGGACAATCATATTTACCATTAACTTATGGTAAAAACATCAGGAGGTTTAGAGAAGTAGTTTTAGGAGATTTAGAGAAGTTTAGAATTCAGTTTGGATGCGTAAGCTTTAAGATGTCTATCGGAAGGCCAAGAGGAGTTGAGAAGGAAGTTGGGTGCATACTCAGCAGGTTTAAGGGATGGTACTTAGAGTGGAGATGAACCAGGGGATTTTTAATTTTATTCTGAGTTTGACAAAAGTATATTGAGAGTTAGGAACGTACAGGGAAAAAGATTTGACATAATTGAAAAAGATTCCTGTGTTCTTAAGCTTGTTATATAACTATTATCTGACTTTTTTTTTTTTCTTTTGGAAGGAAGAACTGAATTCATTTGTTTATCACAAAAAGTGTTTATTAAGTTGGAAGCTATTCTTAACGGTCTTTAAATGTGTTGTTATTGTAATATAATAACAGAAGCAGTGGCCCGTTTAATAAGATCCAACAAGCAGGCAGGCGTGCCTATTCAAAATTGGAGAAAAACTCTAAAATTAATTCAGTGCATTCATTTCTATTAGTTCTTTAGAATGTTGACTTTTGTTTTTGTGCAATAATACCAAGCATATTAACAGCCAATATGGGTATCTTCATTTTTATACTTACCTTGAGAGCATTAAGGTATAGCAAGTCCTTTAAGCTTAGGTGCAGTGTTAATGTATATGTGATAGATGTACAAAAGTTTTTCAGGTCAAGTAAAATGGCATTTTACATAAGGATTAAAAAATTATTTGTATGGCTGTATGTATGTATTTAATTATAACTATATCCAAGAAATTAAATACCTTTGAGTGTAATATGATTTATTTGACATTTATTGATATTTTTGTAGTTTATGATAGATAATGTCATTTGTGTGGTTTGATAGATTGAAAAATATAGTGACTATTTTTTTATCTCATCTCATGAAGAGATGGAATGTATTTCCACACACAGTCAATCTAGGCTGACCTTGTGACTTGCTTTGGCTAATGCAATAAAGCTGATAAAAGGTAGATCTTTAGAGAATTTGCAAACTTCCATCTTTGTCCTTTGGACTAAGTGGGAGGAAAGCCAGTTGATCCTGGTGAAAGGTAATAGGTCACATGAAGAAGCACTAAGGTACTCAATAATAAATACTGACCATCAAGAACGGGAGTGAGGCCAGCTTAGTCAGCTTAGTCCTGTTGCCTTACCCAGATCTCTGGCTGAATGCAGTTACATGAGTCAGCCCAAGAACACCAGAAAAGCTACCCACCCAAGTCAAAAAATTATGTGAAAAGATAAATTGTTATTACTTTAAGCCTCTGAATTTTAAGGAGTTCGGTATGTAGTAATAAAATGCTGAAATATATTCATTAAATACTTTTTAAAAAATATGTTTGGAATATCTTATTTGGGAATGATTTAAGGTTGTTCTTTTGTTTGTTACTGGGTGGCTACTATGTACTTTGTGCTAGCGTTGGAGGAAATAAAAAATATAAATAATGTATAATTACTGTCATCGGAACAGATAATAGATGAGTAGGGATGATAATATTAAACATCAAATGTAGAAATTTTTTTTATCACTTCTTGGCCTTTCCGTTAAGATTAAGTACAGGTATTAGTGTAAAACTTTAGCTATCTAAGATGTGAACATACAGGTGCTATAGCAATTCAGAGGGAACACATTGAGCCTTCTCTCAAGCAAGGCTTTATGAGAGAAATTACATTTGAGCTAGGGTTTTAAAAACCAAGAATTATAGTAGATATTGGGTAGAGAGGGTTTTCCATATAAAAGAAAGACTGGTCAAAAGTAAGCATATAGAAACAAGGGTTATACTAATATGTATATATGAGTGTACTTATAAGTAAAGAGTCCAAATAGTAAGTGAAGGGTAAATAAATGCAACAAAAGTTCAGGAAAAAGGAAAATTAGATGCAAATGCTGAAGTCTGTAATTCTATATGTATCAAATGGCTATTGCTGAATCACAAGGTACCCTCAACCCTAGTGGCTTAAAATAGCACAATTTGTTATTTTTACAATTCTGTCAGTGGTTGATAACAAAGGCAGTTTTTCTGCCAGTTTCAGCTTTGATTACTCTTTCAATTTCCAGTAATCCAATGAACTGACAGAAACTGGAGGGTCTCATATCTGGCAGTTGGTATTGCATGTCAAGTGGGGCATCTTGGCAAATTTCCACATGGCCTCTCATCCTCTACAGGAGACTGTATCTCCTTCTTCACAGGGTGGTGATCTCAGGGGTTCAAGAAAAAGAGCTTCAAGGTCTATTAAGGCTCAGGATCTGTAGCCACATGGTGGAACTCCCACCATATTTATTGGTTAAAGCTAATTATTAGTGCAGATCAAATTCAATAACATGCAGACACAGACTTCACAATTTCACGTATAGCAAAATCATATTGCAAAAAGGATAGGAGCATAATTCATTGCTGGCTACTATAATAATTGTTTATACCAAGATTTAAAGAGGGTTCTTTAAGCAGTGAGAATCCAGTGGGCTTTTTTTTTTTTTTTTGAGCCTGAAACTAACATACCTAAGCTGTGTTTAAAAACATAAATATGGCCATTATTTGTATGTTACAGTACAAGAAGGGCAGACTAAAGCCCAGAAAACGTAGTAGGAGACTTTTATGGTAGTTCAAGTCTAGAAAATATATGTCTGAATTAGAAAAATACATTATAACTATGTCAAAGATTGGCTTTTAATGTATAGTCAAGCAAAATGTAATGATCTCTCAGCATTTGAATCATTAAAAATGTGTTAATTATCTTTTATTCTCATTGTATTTTCTAGTGAAGTATAAAAGACATATATAAATTGTTTACATTAGCAAATACATTTTATTTCAACTAACACAGCCAAATTTTATGCCACTGAAATATATACTATTATGAAATTCTCTTTGGATATTTTTGTCTACATCTGAATATTCTTATGGTTAGTTTGGCAATACTGCATAGAGGCAGCTGAGAAAATACACAAACATAATCAGCTCATTGGTTTGAGTGTGCTTATGACCTGACAACTTACAAAAATTCCTAAAGCCGAACCATTTTGGAGAACTGGAATAAAAGTAAATAAATAGTTAAATAAAATGGAAGAAACAAACAACAACAACAAAACAGCTTTTGCTTCAAAATGGTTAACATGTACCCAACTTTCTCTTTGTCTCTCCTTGATCCATCTACCTGAGTGCCTGCCAATCTACCCAATATATTCACTGTCTTATACTTTAACTTTAAGAATCAGCCAACAGTGATTAAGGACAGTTTACTCTATAGAAAATATAACTTAGAAAAATAAGGAATTTACCTTAACACTCTATAAAATGAATTTCTAGAATTTTAATGGTAAATATTGCTTTATTTGTTCACGACTGTCATAATTGAGCTGTGTTTGTACACAGAAGCCAGGGTAAAGGTCCAGAAGTATACACTGCTTTTTTGACAGCTTTATAGAAGTATAATTACACACCATAAAATTTACTAATTTTGAGTGTAAATTCAAATACATTTTAAATGTATTTTCAGAGTTGTACAATTGTTAGCACAATGCAGTTTTAGAACATTTCCATCACTGCATTCCTGCTATCCGTCTCTTAGAACCACTAGTCTGCTTTCTGTCTCTTTCCTCAATATTTTCTGTAAACAGAATCACACAATATGTGGTCTTTTGCATCGGACTTCTCTCACTCAGCATGCTTTTGTAGTTTTCCCATGTTGTAATGTATGTCAGTACTTTGTTCCTTTACTTAACTTTGGTTTTTGAATAGCATTCCATTATTATATTAGTCTGTTCGTGCTGCTGTAACAAAATACCTGGGCCTGGGTCATTTGAAAATGATAGAAATTTGTCACAGTTCTAGAGACTGGGATGTCCAAGATCAAGGGGCCACAAGTTTGGCGTCTGAACCTTGTCTTTGTGTCCAAGATAGCTCCTGTTGCTGTGTTCTCACAATGCAATAGAGCAAAAAGGGCCTATTAGTCCTCTCTACCCTTTTCATAAGTTACTAATCCTTATAAGGTTGTAGAGCCCTCAGGAATTAATCATTTCCTAAAGGCTCATCTCTTAATGTTGCATTGTGGTTTTAAGTTTCAGTATAAATTTGGGAGGGGATACAAGTATTGGAACCACAGCGTTTCATCTCTGGCCACCAAATTTCAAGTCCTTTTCACTTGAATTTCAAAGTCTTGTCTCAGCATCAGTTTCAAGGTCTAAGTTCAATGTCTCATCTAAATATCATTTAAATCAGATGTGGGTGAGAAGCCTGAGGCAAATTATTTTCCAGCTGTGAGTCTATGAAATTGAACAAATCATGTGCTTCCAAAATACAATGTTAGCACAGGTATAAGACAGACATTCCCATTCCAAAAGGGAGAAAAAGACAAGAAATATGTAGTATTTCTCAAGTAAGTTCAAAATCCAGTGAGGAAAACAACATTAAGTCCTGAGATTTGAGAGTAATCTTTGATTCCATGGCCTGACTTCCCTGGACACACTGGAGATGGGTTGGCTAAGGTCCTGGGAAGCACCATCCTCATGTGCTTTCTTGGCATTCCCATGGTCTGCCTCCAAATCTCTCATACTGGCATTGTCTACTGGTATCTCTACGGTTATGGCAGCGGTTCTCAACCTGTGGGTTGCGATGCCTTTGTAACAATGAAAATAATCGCGGCATTCAGAAGGTTGAGAACCACTGAGTTATGGGGCCTCAGGGGTGGCCTCACATCTATGGCTCTACTAGGCATTGCCTTAATATGGTTTTTCCGCTGTGGCTTTAACACAATGTGTTGGAACACGTTAATGAAACTCTCTTTGGGTCCTCAACCCTGTACACCTTCTATATTGGATTCTGAGGGTCTCCAAGGTATCTTTTGAAATCTAGGTGGAAGTAGACAGGTTTCATAGCTTGTACATTCTGCACACCTGCTGAGTTATTACCAGATGGATGCTACCAAAGTTTATCACCTCTTTCCTATGGGGCACACCTGGGCCTGCTTTAACAGCACCTGGGGTAGCCGAGGAGGGTTGCACCAGAATGCAGACTTGAGTTGGCCTTGTGTACTGAGCGTTGAGGTCCCAGGGAGTCCTCCATTGAAACCATTATTCCCTCAAGGCCCTGGCATTCTGGGCCTGTCATGGGAGTTGCAACCTGAAGGAGCTCTGAATGCCTTCCAGGACATCCATCAATTGTCTTAATTAATAGCATCTGACTTCCTTCTAGCCATGCTAATCTCTTTATCAAATTGATTGGTATTTTCGCTCATTTTTAGTTTTTGCAGTCTATCTAGGCTGAGACTTTTCCAAATTTTTAAGTTCTGCTTCCCTCTCAATTATAAATTTCATCTTAAATGCACTTCTTTCTTATGGCATTTACCATGAACAGTCAAGAGACACTATGCAGAAACTTGAATACTTAGTTTAGACATTTCTTCTGGCAAATAATCTGGTTCATCACACTTAAATTCTGTGTTCCACAAAATACTAGGACTGTAGACTGAGCATAATTCAGCTACATTTCACCATGTTGTCACAAGGATGGCCTTTCTTTTAAGTTTCCAATGAGGTAGTCTTCATTTCTGTTTAAAAACTCACCAGAATGACCTCCACTGTCTGTATTTCAATCAATCTCATGGTTACTTTATGTCCAAGGCTTTTCCTACTGCTGTCTTTTTTTGTTGACCATTCTCCAGAATTGGTTTTAACACTCCATCCTGGGCAACCTAGGCTTTTTCTGTCACACACTCTCAAACACTTCTAGCCTCTATTCATTATCCAGGTATCCTTTATTCTGTCTACATTTTTAGTTATTTGTTATAGCAACATCTCACTTCCTACCAATTGTCGTATTAGTTTGTTTGTGCTGCTTTAACAAAATGCCTGAGGCTGAGCAATTTATAAACATCAGAATTTTTTCCCTCACATTTCTAGAGGCTGGGAAGTTCAAAGTCAAGTTGCTGCAAACTCAGTGTTTGTCGGGGCCTTCTCTCTGCTTCCAAGATGGTGCCCTGATGCTGTGAACTCACATGGCAAGAGGCAGAAGGGCAAAAAGAAGTCTGGCTAGTTCTCTTCAGCATTTTTACAAGGTTGCTAACCCCTTTCATGAGGGCTTAACTACAAGTTAAGGCTTACCTCTTAGTCATGTTGCATTGCAGATCTAACTTTCAGCTTGAATTTTGGAAAAGATGCAAACATTAAAGCCATGCCAATCACAAGCTGATTTTTATGTTGCAACTCTTATACCGTCCTTTAATATTGCATAATGTATTTATTGTTCATAGTCTCACTTTGTATTTTGTTGTTTGTTTGTTTAAGCTAGTGGCAGCACTATTTCTAATGCTATTCTAATAATTCTGATTGGAGGACTTCTCTAACAATTTCTTTTGCTCCCTTCATGACATCAATAACTTTGTACAGATGACTGGTCTATGTAAGAACTCCTTGTGAGAGTCATTGGTGTTTTAGAACATTTTATGATGCTGTAATAGCACATATGAGATAGGTAATTTTTTTTATTAAATTATAGCTGTGTACATTAATACTGTCATGGGGTACAGTGTGCTGTTTTTATACACAATTTGAAGTATTTTCATCAAACTGTTTAACATAGCCTTCATGTCAGTTTCTTAGATATTGTGTTAAGACATTTATATTCTACATTTATAAAGATTCACATGTACCCTTATAAGATGAACCATAGGCGTGATCCCGTCAATTACCCTCCCTCCATCCATCCCCCCTCCCCCCCCTCCCCTTTCCCCGTATTCTTAGGCTATAATTGGGTTATATCTTTCCTAGAAAGCTATAAATTAGTTTCATAGTAGGGCTGAGTACATTGGATACTTTTTCTTCCATTCTTGAGATACTTTGCTATGAAGAATATTTTCCAGCTCCATCCATGTAAACATGAAGAAGGTAAAGTCTGCATCTTTCTTTATGGCTGCATAGTATTCCACAGTGTACATATACCACAATTTATTGATCCATTCATGGGTCAGTGGGCACTTGGGCTTCTTCCATGACCTAGCAATTATGCCTTGGGCTACAATAAACATTCTGGTACAAATATCTTTGTTGTAGTGTGATTTTTGGTCCTCTGGATTTATTTTATTTTATTTTATTTTATTTTATTTTATTTTTATAGGTGTGTAAATAACTTTATTGGACAATATATGCAAGAATTTGTCACTTTTATTCTGATTCATTGGTCCAGTTGTCTGCCTTTTTGTCAGTAGAAAACAACTTTGATTATCATAGCTTTTTAATGTTTTGAAATCAGGAAGTATGGTGCCTATAACATTGTCTCTCCCTCTCTCTCCTTCTCTCTCTCTCTCACTCTCTTTCTGAGAGGTCCTCTGGATTTATACCTAGTACAGGAATTATAGGATCAAATGGGAGGTCTATTTTTAGTTCTCTAAGTGTTCTCCAAATATCTTTCCAAAAGGAACATGTTAGTCTGCAATCCCACCAGAAGTATAGAAGGGTTTCCCTTTCTCCACAACCACACCAGCATCTGTGATTTTTGGACTTTGTGATATGGGCTAATCTCACTGGTGTTAGATGATATCTCAAAGTAGTTTTGATTTGCATTTCTTTTTTTATTATTAAATCATAGTTGTGCACATTAATACTATCATGGGGTACGGTGTGTTGTTTCTGTATACAATTTGAAATACTTTCATACAGTTGGTTAACATATCCTTCATGTCATTCTCAAAGTTGTTGTGTTAAGACATTTATATTCCACATTTAGAAAGATTCACATGTACTCTTATAGGATAAGTCCTAGGCGTGATCCCAGCAATCATGCTCCCTCCACTCATCCTCTCCCCTCCCCTCCCTCTCCCCTCTCCCCATATTCCTGGGCTAAAATTGGGTTATAACTTTCCTATGATAGCTAAAAATTAATTTCATAATAGGGTTGAGTACATTGGATACTTTTTCTTCCATTCTTGAGATACTTTGCTAAGAATATTTTCCAGCTCCATTCATGTAAACATGAAGAAGGTAAAGTCTGCATCTTTCTTTATGGCTGCATAGTATTCCATGGTGTACATATACCACAATTTATTGATCCATTCATGGGTCGATGGGCACTTGGGCTCTTTCTATGACCTAGCAATTATGAATTATGAATTGGGCTGCAATGAACATTCTGGTACAAACATCTGTATTGTAGCATGATTTTTGGTCTTCTCGATATATACCTAGCAGAGAAATTATAGGATCAAATGACAGGTCTATTTTTAGTTCTCCAGACATCTTTCCAAAAGGAACGTATTAGTCTGCAATCCCACCAGCAGTGTAGAAGTGTTTCCCTTTTTCCACAACCACACCAGCATCTGTGATTTTTGGACTTTGTGATATGGACTAATCTCACTAGTGTTAGATGATATCTCAAAGTAGTTTTGATTTGCATTTCTTGATTTATAATGAACAGAAATGTATTGTCTTTCAATTCTGGAGCCTGGTAATTCCAATATAAAGGTGCCAGCAACTGGTGAGGGCCTTCCTGCTGTAACAT